>JBBPPA010000651.1:0-18739 GCA_038091735.1 Leccinum pellstonianum | reverse complement strand
TGACATTTTTTGCATGGTATTGTACAATATTCGAGACGATGACGAGTCCAAGAACCTCCAAAATGAATGCTATTGAGATATATTACCATATGTTCCGATACTTATTTTTTAGTGGTATGCTTCTCCTGCACGCTGGCGGGCGACGACGGATGTATCCATGCGAGACACCGCATGACGCCTCTCCGAACACCTCGCATCACCTCCATGACGAAGAACACGACGCAATGCATCCCATAGACTATGAACTGCAGGCTGACGAGCATGCCAGCGACGAATGACATGACGAGCACCGCAGTCGGCCATGCCGTCCACGCGACCGACAACAGAAATACCATGAGTGCGACCGCGGACGTGAACATACAAAATGCCGGTATCCGCGCCGAGATGCAGAAGAAGACGTATTTGCCGTAGACATCCAGGGCCATTTTCTGCGAACGAGAGCAAAGAATAGACCATGAGTGTATGAGCAACGTAGGCATAGGCCGCGGCACATATCGATCCAGGAAGAGAGCGCTTACTTGAAATTTGACCGGGGTGGCGTTGCAGTAAGCCAGTAAGAACCAGGCATCGATTGCGAGACCGATTCCGGAAGCGATGCTGCCAATGGCTATGGCTCCCTGGGCGAACCGGCCAACGGTAAACACAGAGGCCGACGAGAATCCGAACACGCCGGCCTCCAACCTGGAAGAAAATTACTGGGTCAATATATGGCTCGTCTTGTACCCAGATCGATTTCATACCCAGCCAAAGCTACGAGCTATCCCAGAACCCACTGAGCAAAATCCTCCGGATATGTCAGATAACATGCTTACCGATCCGCCGACAAACCTCCACTCCGAACACAACTTATTCAAGACACGCTCGTAGTCTGAATCCACTCTGGCTTCTCTGAGCTCGCGGTAAGGCGAGAACGCATCCACGATGGAGTCGATGGTGGAGGCTCGGGAATCAACGATGATGGCCTCCGTGTACGTCGGCAGCATCGAGGCAGCAAGCCATAATCGACGACCAGAACCCTTGACAATATCAGAATCTTCCTCTTCTTCGTCTGTAAATTGAGCGATGATGATCGGTTCGTCCTTCTGACGCGTGTATAACGGATCCCGTTCGTCCTCGGATCGTGTATGATCGGAATCGGACCAGTAACCGGTGTGCACTTTAGGCTCTGGATCGTGCACTGCTTCTGGCCATACAAAACTCGGGGCCTCACTGGATGTCGAAGGCGGCGAACTGGAGTATTCTGACGCAACACGAGTGAGCCAGATAGGTATACCTAAGCCCAAACAATATCTTACCTTGATCCTCAGAGTCTCCGCTCATAATGTCCGACTTCATGTCATCTTCAGCGCATATCGTTCGTGCCTTGGATATCTGAGGCAAATCGATCTTCGCGACGAGAAGAACCGGGGAAATTCTTGCTTTGTTGGCTCCGCCACCCTTTTGCCGCGAGACGGAGTTCAGTTTGATCTCTACACCTTTTCCCATGACGACATCAGACGGGACGGTTCTGGACACTCGTTCAGTAAAGTAACCAACTTTTTTGCCTGCACTGCTGCTGAGCCTGGAGACGTGCCAATTCTTGCAGCGTACAACACGCATTCGCCACGAGACTCTTCTTTTTTATCTTCTTCTTGCTTGGCGCCTGGTGGTACACGCATATGTCTATTCGCGAGGACGCATGAATGTCCAGGCTGGTGTTATTAATCAAGAAAGAAGAATTCATGGTTAAGAATCTGCGCGGTCCACGGACGACAATCGGGAATGCGCTCGCGCTCACAATTGAAAGCAGTGCTTCAAGTTCGGGTTCTGTCCGTCGCAACCGAGGTTCAGTTCGTGGCATTGATGATCGTCGACGGTCACTGTTACTATTGGCCGCCAGGACCGTCCTGCTCGTAATTGATGTAACCCATGAGCGCGAACAACTGAAGGGGGTCATTGTGTCATTCGCTGCGTCAGAGCATCCTTGGTTTATCGCATACCAGTAAATGTCCAAGGTCTAAAGTCTTTATGTCAGAGATACGGATACATGTAGTGACGTGGATGGTCGAAACGTACTTGCTTTCTGCATAATGTATTCCGGACATTTGTAAGTGGTCGGACAGCAACAAAGTAAGTCGGAGAAGATCTAAGTCCGAGCCGTATGTACTGCCACAGTGCCACTATGGCATCACGTAATTTACCGCCACCAACATAAAAAGATGGGCTAAAGATTAAAAGAAAACGATTTGGAGTCGCTAGCGACTATTCTATTTTGACTGGTATACGGAACTGTCAGGTGAGAGGCATGGGGTCCCTACTGTCGTCGAGCTGAAACGCCGGTAAGTGGTTTTGCAGATTCACCGAGATGAGGCAATTAATGTTCAAATGAGGCGTAGCTATTACTAGGCTCTCGTCATGATGGAGGGACAGAACGTGGCCCATCTGGATTGCGTTGAGCAAGCTAGCGTTGCTCAGATGTGAACCAACAGCGTGATCATCTGTCGCGCGCGAGCGTTCAAAAACACCACCAGTGGCAGCCTGGACACTAGATATTTATAGATTAATTGATTTAAGAATAAATAGGTATAGCAACGCCGGAAATCCTCCAGTCGAGACTTTCAGTTGGTGTAGTCGTCACTAGTGCTCATTCCTAAACAACCTGGGTGGTCAGGTTGTCTAGAATGTACTAGTTTTTATTCAACACACCTCATGATCTATCGCCGTGAGCATTTTCCTCCGCATTCTCTCGGAATGTTCCTGAAAACATACTTCATGAAAGAGTTATCATAATCATAAAAGCATAGCTACCTGCGTTGTCATGTACAGAGATTTGCTCTCAGCAAGGATCTCTCGAGCGGTACGGTGATTGGCGAATAGTTTGAAGGGGTTCAAGTTCTTGGATCTGAGACCTTGCTCAAGCTCTGCTTTCTGCAGCGTTATTCTGATATTATGATATGAGATGTAAGTGGATGATATAAGAACTAGCACTTGAAGACATACTGATGAAATCTGGTCCGCGTAGTAGAAATGAAGGAATCTGGCCCTTGTTGAACATCGCCAATGATATCTTCGATCTTGATCATTTCGTTTAGAGTTGCTTCTAGAAAGAAACCACTGCGACTGAAGTTGTCACTTTTACCCATAGACAATATTGGCGCGAGGACAGTCGTTCTTTCTATTAGGTTGGCGGGTGGTATGTCGATTTGGGAAGCAACTTGAAAAAGTGAAGAACTCATAGTCCACAAGATGCTGATGGGAACAAGACAAGGATCGTTTGGTTGTGGAGAGCATCAGGCCAGAGTTCTCTGAGTTATATACCATCTGAATTCTGGCCAAGGCCAAGCAGGAAACCCAGTGGTGCGACGCCTTGTCAAAGCCTTGTGTACCAAAAGTGGAATCCACAAGCAGGTCTGTCAAGGCATTCGTGCTAACGCTTTGCATGAAAAACGCCTACCAAATCTAGTCCAATTCTGACGATGACATTGCGTTGCTAAGCGCAACTTGGAGAGTTTCGTTCAATTAAACTGTAGTGGCTGTTTATGTAAAAGTGGGTCCAAATTGGTTCGAAGGGCCATATCTAGAACAATGAAGCACTTGAAAGCGGTGGCGATAACAGAAGTGGACGATGCATACATGATTACCCCGCAGCATGCTAAGTAACCATGTAAACTTGACTGCAAACTGTACGGATTTCTTCCTAAGTACATACATTTGCACGAGCTATCATTACTGAAATGTAAGGTATACACGAAGGAGAGGGGTATTATTATCCACAGGAGAGGAAGTCAGTAGTTATATACGACGTGCTGTTCACGGTGTCGAAGAACCCGAGTCAGCACCTGTCATGCTATAGGCCAGCCTATCAGTGAGAAACAAAGGATGACTTGTATATTTGATGGCTACCATGATCCATTATTTCATCCCAGAGGCGTTGTTGAGTCCCGCACAATTCGTGTCCTTCAAGTTGCCAGTGTCACCTACAATTAATTTACTTGGAGACTCGCAAAATTAAGGCCGGAGGCCGAGCCTGGGCTGCTGGGCAAGGTACTAGAAACGCTGCTTCGGGTAGATGATAAAGCCTCAGTCTCGGGTGCAGACGTTCCTCCATCTTGACTCTCAGAACCTGTGCTGCATCGGTGAAGAAATTTGGGGACATCAAAAAGGACGCCACATCTCTGACTCGATGGGGATTGCTCCAAGACCACTGAAACACTCTTGATCTGTTCATCTTTCCTTACGAATACGCTGGCGACTTGTAAAAATTCGCAATCACTGAATCAGACATGAGACATACTTCTGGTCGGTGCGAGATCTGTTGTGTGAATTTATACTAACGCTGCCCTCTTCAACTGGTCAGACATTGACTGTTGTCGTCAGCTTCTGTCACAGCAATACCTATTGAAATAAAGAGCTACCTTGGCGGATATCCAGAGCCGGTGGGCGTCGGTATTGAATACTCGTATTGCACGTGTTGGCTTACGAAGTCGGAAAAACTTCGCCATCGTGCTGCCGCTGCTGCGTATCTCGAGTAATTCTTTTATCTCGTCCTTCCGCTGCATCAAGCTAAGGAAAAGACGGTTACTACCCAAGATGGACCTTGCTAATTTACTTACACGTCATACTGGGCTCGTGTTTCTCTTAGGAGGGTGTGATGATTTTTGTGCAAGGCTTTTAATAATTTGCGAATTATCATCATTTCGTCCAGCGTCAATCGAAGGTATAGCTGTCCTTTAGATAGAGATTCATTGGCAGTGAACCTCGCTCGTGGAAAACATGGATCGTAGTTTCCGATCGGCCCAAGGTCGGATATGAGGAGTACCGCCTCATAGTCGTTGGGCGTCATGGCGAGGTATAAGGCATGGAACGTGTATGGAAAAAACAAATCTTTCTTTACAGCGACACTTGGGCGGTGCATGTGGATCCTTATTTGAGTGTATTTGTAGTAATAGTTCGAAAAATCAAGCAATCTAGGAGAGCTGCAAGCTCAAGCTGAGCGAGTTCTCCCTTCCTCCTTTCGGTGACACAACGACGAATATGCTCCGGATCGGTCGCCTTCTTGGCAAGGAATGAAGAAGAGTTGGCTGGTCTCTGTAGATAGCTTTGCAGCCATGGTGCGCGTTAAATATGTCCTGCATTTACCCTTTTAACTTCTTCACCGGAATCCGTTTGCATCCTGCTAGAAACCTTTATGACACGCGCGTGCTTCGGATGGTGCTTTTGTTATTCTCAAGCTGATCAATAGAAAGGTCCATCCCCACGAGACTGAAATTCGACTACATTTCTCCTCCCAACCGGCAGCCCTGAGTGCTAACCACTGTGTCCCGGTTCACGATGTGTTGCCCGTTCACGACGAGTAGGAAGTAACCAGTTATCCCACTTCAAGTCTTCCTTTTGGTACTTTTGGAGAGGCGGTTGAGTGTATTATTTGAAGTACGTTCACATACATTTTACTTGCCCAGTGGCTGATTCTTGGTAGGGTCTGGATTTTATGCACAAGCACCGTGTCGCTCATCGGCCCGTGAGGAGTTCACTAGTGCTTTGAGGTTCATCTGTCAATTCAGTTTCACGCTGCGATTGTTCATCTAATGAGATCCAAGTAGGCTCTACATTGACGCATTCCATCCTGATTTCTTTTAGTCTTTGATGAAGTGAGGCGTCTCAGTCGATCGCGCTGCTAAGACGACGATTCCGTCGTTGAACCTATGGAAGTCCCGATCTGGGGAGCAGACAAGGAGTCCTGGAATTTGTAAATTGCAACACTCTCCCTTTTGCAGTCAATGTCTTCTGCATTGGCTTAGGGACTGTCTGCGGGAGATAACTATGAACGGAACTTGGAGCCAATGGAAGCAGTAGCTGCCAGCACCTCTCCTCAATCTGAGTCTGCGATAACAGATTGGATGGACTGTCTATCCATGTTTATCCGCGGGATTACAAACTCATCGATAATTTGTATCATGTATCGATGTCCATGATCGTTGTAACTGAATTCGAGGTTAAAATAGCTGAACCTGAGGCCTGAGGGTGGGATTATTGTTGATGCGATCCACTTGGAGCATGATTCAGAATTATAGCAAGCGACGTATATAAAATGACGAGGTAGAATGCCATTATGAACATTATAACTATCCTTTGGGTATGGGCGGAACACGTGTGACAACAAACCGGATCCGACGTGTCCAATGGGAGGTAGTACGAACAAGCCGTTCAAACAGGTCTTCGTCAATATCCACGACGCGCGAACGTAATTTGCGTCGACTAAGCCCTCGCCAGATTGTATCAAATCGTGCAACCACCTCATCCATTTTGGGGCGCTTGGCTGGGTCCGCCTGAATCATATCTGCAATCAAGGATCTCATGAACTCAAAACCTCGCTTTTCCTTACAATTCATGGGTTAGCTAAAAATCTTATTGCAAGACTACAAGAATGGGGACTGACCACAAGAAAGTCCACATTTACCGCGTTTCCAATGTAAAACACGTCAGTGGCAAAAGGATCGCGAGGTTCATTGGAGTCCTGGAACTCGGGGACATCCTTGTCACCTCCCCATATAGGTACTTCCCTTGGGTCAGTATTCGAAGGATCGTATTGGCGAGAAATGCCAAAGTCAATGAAATAGTATTTCGGAGGTCTTTGGGTACGCGTGAAGTGCTTGGCAAGTCCATTACAGTCCTTGTTCATGTCGGTTTCCACGGGATGGAACGAGTCAGGATAGAGATGGATAGGATCAAGCATGACGTTTCCGCTCATGCAATCCCTGTCGGAATGTCAACTAGTAGACGAACACCAGGAGTTTCAAAATACCGATGGGCAACACGATGATTATGCATGAATTGTAGTCCCTATGAGAGATTCAATGCATATTTCCGTAACGATAGACTCCCATTACCTCAAACAACTGACGGAAGCACTCTACCGCTTCTCCGATAGTGTCGAACCTGGGGTTGGCGTAAGGTCGTAGTAGAGGCATCGCAATGATAACGAAGTCATTGTCATCATCCAGAGTGAGAACATCATAGACAGGGACACAGTGGTTCGCGGGTTGTAAGGCAAGGCTCTTAGATGAAAAATATTGTGCAATATCAACTTCGTAGGGGTGATCTGCTCTTAAGATCCGCTTCAAGGTCACCACTTGACCGTCCGAGGTGCGGGTCGCATCGATGATTTGACCGTACTAGACCACAAAAACAAATTGAAAACCGGAGAGTTATAGGAAGAGGACACGTACCCGTAATCTTTTGCCGTCCTCACATTCTTGCAGGTTCCTGTTTGATGCCGTCCACGAAGGAACCCATTTGGGTGAGTACCGAGGGCGCAGAAGATATCCACGGCTCTTCAGTCGCTCATAGCGTGTACTCCACCAGCTTTCTCTGGAATCCAGTTCTTCTGGGCGCAGATGGACTGTCGTCCCCCAAACCTTGAGTTCTATCCTGGTACGGTCAGTGCCCATTTGAGGTTACCATAGGGCCAACACTGAGGACAAGTTTGGCGTCACTCTAGCTGGGGCAGCATTTGCATGAAATACGCACAAATATGCACCTACAACAATTATGTAATCGTTATTTTTGATAAGTCAGCAGCGTTTCTTTTCACTCAGGCGAGTCACGCTGGTAGGAAACCGATACCACTGATGCAGACCTCGCAATGATGTTTAGTGATTTGGTAAGAGAAGCCTATGCCCAAACTGTCTTCACATATCACGAACATTCTAATTTTTTTTTCTTTGCTAAATTCTGAATTCTTGATGACCTTGGGTTGATATGTATTGATCATGCCGTGATATCGGTCACCGCCGGTGAGACTCTACTTACCTGAAAAAGCATGCTTCAAGATGGAAGGTGTTGTTTCCTGTTATCAAAATCGCGCCCATAATATACACGAGCAAATTTCTGTGTTATCTTCTTCCTCCATCTCTGTCGCTCTGACAGCTCTGTTGCTAGTATGGCTTCGACTGGGCCTACTACTGTGATTGTCCCGTTTCCACTCGGCGCCGCCTCCAAATACCCCAAACATATCTTTCCTCATGAATATTACCATGCCGACGATCCTATCAGCAAAGGAAGTGTTCTGCTGTCCGCAACATTGGAGGAAATGGTGAAGATTTCAGAGATGGGCATCGATTTACTTGCGGACCAGAG
Source organism: Leccinum pellstonianum (assembly GCA_038091735.1). Lineage (NCBI taxonomy): Eukaryota > Fungi > Basidiomycota > Agaricomycetes > Boletales > Boletaceae > Leccinum > Leccinum pellstonianum. Next base: position 10,624 of record JBBPPA010000651.1, on the reverse strand, counting down.
CTCCCACCTCAACATAATGACTCAGTATCAACAGTCAGTTTATGACCGGGTTTAACCGATTGATTTTCTCATTCAATGGCAGTCTAGCGACCGTGGAGACAAAATTGCAAAATCTCCCAAAGTCTTACAATCCATTTACACTTTTCCGTGACTATCGAGCAGCTCGGTTCTTCCATGCTGCGGCAAAAGCCTTTTTCATTGATACTAAGGTCGCGTAATTGATTTGTGTGTATTCTCTCTTGCTAATTACCGATCAACGCCCAGCGCAAATCGGAGCGGATGCAAAGAGAAGAGAAGTTTTTCCGTACAATTCCAACCAAAGAACTGCGCTCTTTTAACGGCTAGTCACGCATATTTCAAAGCATACCCATTGAGGCTTACCGCCTAGTGTACATCAGATGACGTTCCTCAAGACGCGATGGTTGATGGGATCGCGATCACACTACCTGGCCAGCTGGATGAGGACGCACAGCAAAAAATCCTTTCCGCAACTAATGCTATTGCTTTGAATGCCAGAGCCTCGGATCCTTTCATGGACGATCCGCGCACCCCTCAGTTGGCTGATGGTGAGAAATGATCTCAGAGAGTTGATCTCGACAAGAAACTTACGCCAGTTCCACATAGACGAGAGCGTCATGAGCCTCGCGGACACGGCGAGTTTACTTACCCAAGATGCTCACGACAACCAGTCACAAGACTCACAACAGACAGAACCAATATTGAGCCCTGGTTCTCAAACATTTACCTTAAATTTTATCAATTCCGTATTGGCAGCCGGGTCTAACGTGCGAGGAACAACACTCAACCACGGCATGGGGGATGTGAGTACTGGATAACACGGTTTTCAATACCCAGTTTCATGCTGACGCACTGATTGCAGCCACGATAATTGGGCAGCCGCAGCCATGATGATATCCCATATATTGTTACCTACATACCTATATAGTATAGCCTTCATGTGGACATGGCGTCTGGCATCCTTATCCACTAGAAAAGCCAGTGTATTATTACTTAGACCCTTCACTACTAGGAGTTTAGTTATCACGAGTGATGTCATTCTGATGTACTTATGTACATATCTTGCGACATCCTCGTAAAGAGGACACAAATGGTTACCGCTGGCGTGACAAAGAACGGTGTTTGGGTGAAATCAACCCAGTTGCAAGAGTCAATGATCTAGCCCGATCGAATAGCCATTCTGCAAATACGGTAATTCTCACTTCTTCCAACTGTCGGTGCTCCGGATACGTCGATACACCACTGGTAAGACTGATGGTAGTTGCAGCAAACAGCATCTGTCCTCGAAATAAATGAACGCACACTGGACCATACTCTGTCTGGAAATGAGAACAACCCGTAGCTTGACTCACGGTCAAGCTAAGTCCGAACTCAGCCCGATGACCGAAATTTGAGAGGAATGCGAGAACGTATCCAACGGCCAATAGTCCGACTTCTCCAGGACTGTGTTAATATAACGAGCAAGCTAGAGATGTGATTCCCCTGTCGGTTGCAGCGATGGATTTCATAACAGAACACTGTAGAAGTACCGTATTCCGACATCCTAGTAAAGGTATTGACCCGTGAACAAACAAGGTGGATGCCACCAGAAGACTGGTGCATGATGTTGAATTCAGTTGATCGATCCTCGAAAGTGTACGTGTCCTGATTGGTGTGAGAGCCGAAGTCGAAGTCTACGGTGAGTGTGTAGTCGAGCTGAAATCCAACAGCTTGGAAGTTTCTTGGTCACCTAGCGAATGTAGCTATTGAAGGTGAAATACCAAACACTCGCGGTTTGTGCAACCCATCAAATTGAGAGGGAGAACTAGCCTGGGTCAATGCCTCCGAGCGAAGCCCAGAGCCTGAGTGACAGGGAGCTTGAACCCGACTCAGACTCATCTTGGACATCTACCTTTGTCGAAACAAGGCGGGGGACATAGGACGGACGCTGAAAAGTTATGAAAACTAGGACATGATGACGGCTAGTGGTCGCGTAAGTTGTGGTAGTAATTATTGAAGCTGGGTATGTACGTATCACCTCAATTGCACATTGTGCCCCCACCGAGCCTGAACGGGCCAGGATTCCTGGAATCAATGCATTTGTCGTTGCTCGGACAGACAGGAGCGCCAAAATCGTGCAGAGAGTATGGACCGACGCGTCATATCCGGCGTGAAATGGTATCCTCTTCGAGCACAAAGTAGCAACCTGAGCACCAACCTGAACTGTTTCCTTTTTGAACGTGTTTTTGCTGTTCATGTAACCGTCATAAACCCAAGAGAACGTTTGAAACTCCGGTCGTTACCTCCTTGTTCCTTCCTAATTGGAATCCTCTTCAGATCGCGATCGGATGTTTACTACTATACGTTCACACCTTATCTACTAGTGCCAGTTCACACTCTGAATTCTGTTATCTGTACATCATAGATTGGCACACCTGCAGGAGAGTTGAGTTGGGATACTATGGAGCGCTCTGAATCAGAGAGTTCACAGGATCGGAGCTGGATCGGATATAGCTATCTGATAGTAATGAAGCTTGAAGTTCAACTCGCTGTAAATCGAGACGAAGGTACCTGAGTACTGAGTTGTGTCAATTCCTCGTGCAGAGGAGTCCATCATTGGCTGTCTCAGTAGCTTGCTCCACGTGTTTCCGATCACCCGAAGGATCTGTTCCAGAGAATTTACCGGGAACAACGATCCAATCCAGGATGCAACATCTATATCATCGTCGATTCATCGAGGTCATGATCCAGGATGTCGATGTCTCGTGCGAAACCAAGGACTTGCAGGATCGTGTACTAGAAAATCGACCATATCGTGGAATACCACGGTTATTAGTAGTAGTCATACTGGCCGCGATTTCGGAGACCTTCAAAGGCCACCAATGGAAATTAGACGTCAGTCCGCATATAAAGCGGTCTCCTCAATTTTATCCTATAGAAACGCTTCATCGATTAAGTTATCGTGATTCAAGTAAAGCTCATCTCCGCGACAGCGCCGGCCGCATATGTGATTTACTTTACGAAACCACTTGAACCTTCGTATTTATGAAACAGGAGACAGTTTGCATCATCCTGCACGCACTAGGGCCAACGTTCCGAGCTACATCCACGCATGGGCGAGCCTACCGGAGGAAGCATGCTTCGCTGTCACCTAGAGTCATAACTTAACTTATACTCCACTCAACCAATCCCATTGGGTAAGGCTTGTGGGTACTATAAACGGCAAGTCCAAACGACCAGGATATGGCACACGACAAAAGGAAACTCCAAGTTACTTGTAGTGACAGCTCAGCAGTGCTGTGTATGTACGTCCGAGTCAACTGAGTCAGCTATGGTGACCATGTGTAAAGCTCCCAGTATCAAACGGTAATTGCTTGGAGGGTCAGGGGAGGCACCCCAACTCATTCATTAATCATGAATAAAGAAACCGGCTTGCCAGCTCAAAGCCCAAAAAGGTAGCTCCATTGGCAAACGGCGAACTGCATAAATCGCCAATGTCAGTGTGGAATGATGATATAGTGGGGTTTCACTTACCGAATGAGCGTCGGACTGAGCCCACGCGTGAAGGCCGCGATGCCTTCAGACCGCCATACTTTCCGCACGCAGTCCAAAGTAGAGGTATACTTCTGACCGGTCGAAGGACTGAACCCATCAGTTTGCATCCGAGATTTGATCATGTCTATGGGGTATATCACTGCCCACAGCTAGGAACGAACCGATGAACTGAGCTGCAATAAATGACAGATTGGCGGGGCTTACCGCATATCCCGCTGCTGCGCCATAGAGGACGGCATTGAGAGGGTTTATCTGTTCGCGGGAGATTCCCTTTTGCCTCATTTCACGTTGAACTAATTTGTCATACGCCATGAAATAGACACCATAACCCGTAGCTTCGCGAAGGAAAGTTACGCATTGGCCTTTGAAGATGCCGGCAAGCCCATGCTGCGAGTATATCTTTTTGAAAGCATCCAAAGGTCCGTTGTACGCCGGATTTGTATTAGATTGGGTTTGTAGTCCTGGAAGGTCCTGTGAGACAATAGTCGATCGGCCTGATCATCCCGAAAACTCACGGATCCTGATGTGCTCGACTGGACCAGAGACGAAACCGTTCGCAAGGCCAGCGGCGACGCCTGCTGTAAAGAGTTGACTAGCTTCAAGGGTTTTACCTCCTTCACCTCCCTTTCCACGTGCGATATTTTGCTCTACGAACACCCTCTTCACGTATTCTACTGCACCAAACTGTATGGACACGCAGAGTCCAATACCCAACAGAGGCGTGAGTGTGCCCTGGAGAACACGTGGATCTGTGATCTCTTGCTTTCAATTCATTTGGAGTTGAACCTACCTTGTAAAACGCCAACGGTCCTTCGTTCCTCAAAATCCCACCAGCACAGTCTAACATCCCAGAATATGTTCCCTTGGCCGACGTTTGCATGCGCTGAAAGCATGCAAACACGTAAAGCTCGGATATTCTGCTGAGCAGCTTTTCATTTACTGACCACTTTCACGATATCAAAGGGTTGTCCGACGAGCACCTGTACGATGAGAAAAAAACGCGACAGCGTTCAATATTTGTCTCGCACCCGGAACATGCATTACTCACCTGGGCGATTCCACCGGCAGTTCCAGCAGCCAGATCCTTGATGGTATTGCTTGCCATATTGTCGTGATGAGTCCGGAGAATCTAGGGAACTACTTTGGTGTGTGTTGGTAACCTGCAGAACACCCGAGGCCAGGAAAGTGTTGCATAAAGTTCGCGGACGTTGAATCTCGCTTTTCCATTGACATGTCAAGTAGCACGTGACCGGTCATCTTCTTTCCGATTTGGGAGACTTCAAAGTTCGTTCTGGCACATACCGGTGAGCCTTTGCTCCTGATCCAAAGACTAGCAAACGCGATTCATGAAGAACAGTTCTTGAGGTTGATGACGGAAGTCGTTGCAGAACAGCCCGTCGAAAATGACGTGACCTCCCTTACCGGAAATGTGGGAACCGCAACAGAGGACGGCAAGAACGTCGGGGATGAGGGATATGAAGATGATGACGAAGACGACGATGAGGATGAAGAAGAGGCGGAAGAGATAGCTCGCCGTTTGAAGGAGCAACTTTGGGCGGACATTAGCAAGGCTCAGGCGGCGCAGGCTATGCCGAGTGGGCAACCGGTCACAGCCCGCGTCGCGACCCTTCCGGGTGAGCAAACTGTTTCTGGTTCCACGGCCGCTCTCTCCAAGAAACAGGATGCCGCATTCCAGACGATGAAAGGCATTCTTGCGATCACGGAGAACGACGCACTTGCACACTCTATGCTTTCCTCGGCTGTCGTCCCGGGGACCAACAACGACAATGTGTTGAGCGTACTGAAACAGATCGTTCTTGCTGGGTCTATCTCAAAGGGGCTCGCCAAGTCGTTGGCACCAGTCCTGGTATCATTGGCCCGCTCCGACGCGTTATTCGCGACGATGCGTCACTCAAATGCACCCGCTATACAATTGGACAAGGGCAAGCGAAAGCGAGACGAGAGCGAAGAGGAACAACGGCAAAACGATGCCCGCGCCCCGAAACGACCGAACGTCGTACCCCACGACTTCCAGCGACAAATCACCGAAGCTGTTAAAATTGTCTCCAACACTCTCACCCTCAATTCTCCGACAGATGGTTCTCTTGATCCGTCCGTCATCTCTTCCGTCCAGCTACAACTCCATCAACTGTTCCTTTTTTCCATGACATCATCCGCCGGAAGTGGTCCGGAAATGAACGCGCTTCAAGAGATCGGAGGATTGATTCAAGTCCTCGGAGTCCTCAGCGGTATTCAGATTGGCCCCACAGCGACTCAAAACCACGCTGTCCAGCAGGCGCCGCCTGGCTCTGCGCTCCATCCTTCTTCCCACCCCTGGATCCCGCAAGGCACACATTCCACTCCGACCTCTGTTCCGTCCAACGATATCGGCACGGCGGTCTATCCCTGTCTCGTGCCCGGCTGCCGCAAGATATTCGCAAGACTCTACAGCCTGCGGGCACACCAGCGTGTGCACGCGGTACACCGCCCGTTCCGTTGCGCGGTCTGCCCTGCGTCGTTTGCGCGTAACCATGACCTCAAGCGTCACGCCAAACTTCACGAAAAGAAAGCTTGGCAATGTGCTGGCTGCGACAAGATGTTTTCCCGCCGCGACGCGATTAAGCGACACAAAAATAGCAGCGCGACGCGCGGGGGCAAGGGCGAAGCTTGCGTTAACTCTGCTGTCAGGGAGGTGATGTTAGATAAGGAAGGCGACGAGGACGCGGTGCGGGAGGGTCGGCGCACGCGGATGTGGATGGACATCGCTGCGGGCGGTGCAGCAGCGTACTACGGACCAGGCGAGGACGGTCACAGCCACATGCATATAGAGGAAGGGGAGGTGCACGGTGATGTCATCCGGGAGACGCAAGCAGCCGTGCTCAGCCTCCATGCAACGTTGCAGGGACACGTGTCAGCTGCACTTGGCACGGACCACGCCGCGCCTCCACTACACCTCGACCCAACTGGCGGACAAGCGACGCTGGCCAGCGTCATCGCGCGCGCACAGATGCAGAACATGCTCGGACTCGGTTCGCAAGCGCAACAGCAGATTCAGGGCATCGGATCGTCGGGTCCTGCCGGTGGTGGCACCAGCGGTTTGGCTCGCCCTGAAGGGTTCATATCGTATGGCGACAACGTTAATGACGAGCCGCCGCCTATTGGAACGTCGTCGCTTGACTCTGCCCGGTCCGTGGACGACGGAGCAGGATTGCGACCCGAGACTGCACCTCAGCTGTCTCTCTATGGTCTGTCGGAAGAGCAGACAAAGTTGCTCGAGCAGGCCATCGCCAATGCGGCGTCTGCTGCGCAAGCGCAAGCCGAGGCTGAGGCCTCATTGGAGGAGGAAGAGGAAGAAGAGGATCAGGACCAACAGCATGACTTGGATGACGAAATGAACGACGACGACACGCTCAGTGGTTCAGCAGGCATCCCGGAGGCATCTGTAGCAACATCAGGACAGTGATCCTATATATCATTGCTTTTCAATCTCTCGTGTTGTATCAACGACCTAATGACATAAATAGTGTATCGTCTCGTTTTGTCGTTTGTCACCGTCTCGCGGTCAACTTCCAAAGGCTACCCAAGTCCTTGTACATGCCGAATTCGAAGGATGTCAAACCAAATGTTATACAGTAGTCGTGCTGTGGTATCGCTTCAAGCCAATGCCAATATTTACATGGATGAACGCGAAGCTGGTGGTTGCAAATGATCAGCGACGGATAGACGAGGAGACAGGAGGTGCGCAAGCGAACACGCGACGAGAAGACAAACCGTGGCTCACCTCGGAGTCGTCAGATGCAAGATACATTTAAGGGCTACATTTTACTGCCAGAACCGCGTCTAGGCCGGGGCGGTCTCGGGGCTAAATACTGTTCTCTCCGTTTTGCCTCTGCTTGCAGCCAGAACTCCTGATTTTGGGACGATTCGCGTCGCCATGCCTCGGCGATGGCTTGTGTTGGGGAGATGACGGAGTCATGGAAACGGTGTGTTCTATTGGCATCTGGTTTTGGTGGGGGATGGGGAGGCATGTTGGAGGTCATCGCATACTGTGGAAGGAGGGGACGAACATACTCATGATCAGAATGGACATTTCGAGAAAGGTGAAAGACAAGGAGAAGGGGACCGAATGTAAACGAAAACGGGCGTACGTCAGCTTCTTCAAGGGAATACAGGGATAGGGCAGCTGAGCAGAGCAGGGGCCGAGAGAGAGGGGGAATTACGCCTCTTTATACAAGGTTTTGGAAACGAGAAACGATACGGACCTAAATCTTATTGCTTACACTTTTAAAACACGTCCCGCCCAAGGGCAGGGCAAAATAATTTATTTGCCCCCGTTCTTCGAGGGGAGAGGCCAAAGGGGACCACCATTGTTCGAGTGCCTATAAAAGGAAAGTTGAAAGATTGCGGGAAGAATTAACCGGTCAGAATATCGGCCTTCTGCGCTGGAACTCTTGGTCCCTCCCTTTCCCCCTGCGACGGAGGAGAGCCCCCCTGCAACGTCTCTTCGCGATGGGATCCGGAAATGGGCAGCGAACAAACGAATTGCCATAAAAGGTAGTTTCAAGGGCGGTCGGGGACGTAACGGTTCATGACCTTCCTTCCCTTCGGTGACGCGTTTAAATTCCAGGCCTTTCGTTGCAAGCGAAGTAAAATAATAATAAAAGTCCCAAGACAATAATTTTGAGACGCGCCCGCGTGTATTGAATGATCGAGTCATATCTCATGTCCGCAGGGAAGTCAAGAGTTTTTGGGCATGATTTCATCATGAACGATACTTGACGCCGTGACTCAGATCGGTATCATCCCCGCACACCGCCCCTGGATCAGAATCAGTGTGTGCGCGCGGTGGAGAGCGGATGTAACCACGGGTGGCGCCCTCGGATGAACTTGAGCCATAGATTGTTTCGATTGTCGAACGGAGGGCATTGAGGATGCCTTTCTGTTCAGATCGCTAGACCAAGACCACGATCGGGCTGTGTTTTAGTATGGCACTGGAATGAGAGCCATATGTTTAGAAGATCCGCAGCTCAGCGGTGGGTCTCGAAAAGTGCAAAAGGAAGAAGGAACCCGCCGCGTGACCTGCCCATATGTCTCAGGCATTGTTCCCTCGTTATGGGAAGAACAATGTTCGTCTTTAGGGGAAATGATGCTATGATGTGGGGTTCTAATCTGCCGTGTCTCGGTTAAGGAAAAGGAAGGAACTAGAGCTTGAGTGGGACTGACAGTCACTTTACCAACGTAAACTTGCATTTTTTCGCACATGCCGAGTGACTTGACAGGACTCCACTGAGTTGTGCATTTCGTTGAGAATGTTTGGACCTTTGTGGAAAAGATCCGGGCGACGGGAATTTGGGAAGGTCCTGGCCAATGGGAGAAAGAGAGAAAGTAGCCGGAAGAAGAGAGGTCGAAATGTCCTGTAACTAGCAAAAAAAGACGACAAGTATTTAGTAGAAGTTGTCGTTGTTCTTCCTCACATCAGCGAGACTCGTGACTGCGACCGTGGCATGAAATCAGAAATACACGAAAATGTTACCCACCGTGGCCACATGGCCTCCGAGTGACGTGGAACATAAGTTCGGGATAGCACGGGGATGTGGCCACGTCTCTCCCTCCCTTTCCGATCTAACATCCGCAGGATCACAACGATGAGCGAAAAGTGAGTGTCCGATGGTGAAATCCTTTCGAAATTGACATGGAAACCAAAAAAACAAGCCTCGTGAACTTCATGGGCGGGTCCCCGCTGAATCGGCTGTCGTGGCTGCGACCCTCGGATTCGTTTCTGAATGCCATCGTCGAATCCCCGTCCGCGCGATGGATCTTGTTCAAGACCGGCATGCCGCTGCTTGCCACCGCCGGCACGTCGGACACGAACCCAGCTCCCAGCGCGGACTCGAAGCAACAGCGCACGTTAGCCCTCCTGACGACGCAAGACGTCCAGCCCTTGCTCGGCCTTGGTCCGTATTTCGGTCAGGGCCAGGCTCCCGGGGATGCCCGCACGGAGGAGTCGCCCATGCTCGAAGCGGCCCGTATCCACGGTCCGCGCATCGTCTTCCTCGGCCTCGAAGAGCGCGATCCGGCGACGGCCTCTGCGCTCCCGTCTTCGGACTTCAAGGATCCCGAGATCGCCGTTGCCAACATCGACGGCACGGTGTACTTTGCGATCGACGTCGCCGATCTGGACGAGGGACAGGTCGACGAGGTCGTGCAGAACTCGGAGCTTACAACGTCGGGTGCTGCCAAGCTGGCGTTCACGGATCCAAGGACGGCGATGGGAGCGTTGGATATGTTTGCCGCGGCGGTGTTTGCTGGCGCACGGAGCATGGTGGATTGGAATGATAGAAATAGAGTACGTTCTCGCGCGATCGATCGTTTTTCATAGTTCAGCTCACTCACTCACTCACACTCAGTTCTGCCCTGCTTGTGGGTCTCCGACGTACTCACTCTGGGCGGGTTGGAAGCTGTCGTGTACCACGCTGCTGCCGTGGGCGGATAACACGGGCAAGAAGCCATGTCCGTCAGGGTTGGTCTCCCCCCTCTGAGCTCCGTATTTATTGAGGTCGCAACTCTGACTAACTTACTGTGCTGTGAAAAAAAGGCGCGGACTGCAGAACTTTTCTCACCCAAGAACTGACCCCGTCGTGATTATGTTGGTGATGAACGAGACCCGAGACAAGGTCATCCTGGGGAGGAACGTATGTCGAATGCTATGCTCCTGTCCTCCCATGTACCCGTGCTGACAGTTGGGACTCTTGTAGAAACGATTCCCACCCAACTTCTACTCTGCCCTGGCGGGCTTCGTCGAGCCTGGAGAGTCTTACGAGGACGCAGTGCGACGCGAAATGTGGGAGGAAGCTGGTGTCAAAGTCCGGAACGTCCAGTATCATTCTGGGCAGCCATGGGTGAGTAGGCCTCTCGCAGTATTCGTGACCTATATCCACTCACCCTTTTTGGAAGCCATTCCCTGCCAACCTCATGCTGGGTTTCTATGCCACAGCTGACCCCTCCCAACCAATCCGAACGGATCTGGACAACGAACTGGAAGGTGGGACTCCGATCTAGGGAAAGTGTTTCA
>JBBPPA010000650.1:0-18744 GCA_038091735.1 Leccinum pellstonianum | reverse complement strand
CTTGAATAAGGAAATGATCCGACCCTATGACTCTCGGCTCCGCGGATTACTTCCCTGCTGGGGTATTCGCTGAGCCGAATAGGGGGTGAATATGATCAACGATCATCGAAGTTCGACGGCTGCGCCTGCATCATGTTTCGCGCCCACCCTGGAAGGACGACCGCCCGAAGTAAGTACATACGTACTTGGTGGGGGGCGTTATGTAAAACCACTCACATCGTCCTTCGTGGCGGCCCAGCAAGAGAGTCCGGGTTTGGTTAGACTGAACCGGTTTCGACTCGGAGTCGCATCGTGCTGCAAGACATCAATTACGGGAGTCGCACGCCAGCCAATCAGACGTGCGCTAAATCGGACGGGCTACATTGGTGTGTAGTCCTGCTGTAAGCTCGACTGTTACGAGTGCTCATCACCCACGATATAATACCGCGCATCGCATTAATAGGAAGCGCAACTCGACGGTCCTGCAGAGTGATCTTGGATCAGCCGTAAGTCATAACTGATAACTCACACACGAAAGTAATCATCGATCCAAGTAGAAAGTGGATAGATAGTCATCGATGGCTACTCAGCACTGTTCCACTTACCAACTAGATATACGTCGTCCCGTGGATGGCCGGTGGAATGTTTCACCTGTTATTTTTTGTTGTTCCAGGTGAGTTATTTGATTTAACAGAATGTAGCAGAGACTAAGCCTGAATGCGCGCGGGGAGCCTTGATATCACCCACCCATGACCCGAGTCGTTGAAATTGTCGACCACAAGTAACATCAGACCCCGAAAACAATTCGGAATCTCCGCGGACTATGTTGCTTTCGGGCTGCGCGGCTCCGAGAGTCTGAGACATAGTCTACTACAGCTTCCAGACTGCAGGTCAGGCACTCATTCAATCAAGTCCCGCACTGATGACCCTAGCGGAAGATGGGAAGATCCGATGAGGTGACAACGTCGTTCCGTGACTTGGACCGGCTTTTCTTTCTAGTCAGTCCACTTGCAGTCCGGGCAAGGCGAATCACACGTGTATGGAGGACATCCGCCGCGGTTCCTCCTGGGCCGCACTCTTTCTCAGAAATTCTTTTACCCTGTTAATTCTGATAATCTTGCCACGTGAGATCCCGCATTTTTGGGGGACACAGTCGTCTCAGCTGAGTGGTCCCTTGACAAGTTGAAAAATGAATCAACTTGATGCAGTGACAGGGCGGACCCGGAACTTTGGACATGTTCAATTGAAAGCTATCCCGGCCGACGGGTACCTGCCGTATCATGTCCCGGCGGAAGAGTCACGGTCATACACCATGTCGTAATCGACTCAAGGCACCAAGCATTCTCTCCTTTGCAATCCCGTTGGAAATGTCACTACGTTGTACTTACCAGGAAGTGTATCATTGCATCCGTATCGAGCAAGCCCCGATCAGTGGTCCCGGTCCGGCGTCGCGGTGGGTATTACCGATCGCGTCCTCCCATCGCGTCTAGCACTGACGCCAGACTTATGACATGATCATGGAAAAACCTTGAAATCTTGCCTACGTTGAAACCAAGTTTGGCTCCTAGTAGCTCCGCTTATCGCCTCTCTAAGAGTGTACCCCACGATGAGGCACCCGGCCCGGGGCCAGGCATGCGTCGTCATTCAATTGTACTCGCAGTGGACGCTCCAGTTTGAACTGGATTCCAACCCACGATGGCGTCAATGATTAATCTGAGACCAACGCCGGCAAGTGAAGTGCTGACTGCATGGTGCTGAGACTAGGCAAGTACTGCGGGCTAGACTGGGCTAATCAATAACTTCTATATCTGGTTCCATGTTCCATTCGGAAAAGTCTCGGTGTGACCCCTATATCTCCCCGGATGGGCCCATAAAAGAACGAGATTGCGGTACCCTGTTTTTCTGGAAATGGAAGTCATCCATTCCGCTGTTCCAGAAAAAAATTGGAGCCTGTTTTGGAGTTATTGTCGTCATGAGCGCTCCACGTAGGACCCCACGAATCAATCACATGCACAGTTTGGGTTATCGTCGTCGATCATATCATGAATTCGATTCATAGAATGCAAGCGGGATTTCTTCGTACACCAGGTACTGATACATACGAATGTTACACTTGCTGTGCAAGAGAAGATGGGTTACGAATTGGAGAAGAAGAAAATTGAAGAAGATAAGAGAAGAAAGAGACAAAAAAAAGAATCGAAGTCGGGTCGTGTCGTGAACGTCGAAGTGGCTATAAATTCGCCAATGTGGAGAAGTTGGTGTGGAAAGATGAAGATGGTTGAAAAATGCACGGGCTTTTGTTGTACAAACGTGATGCTTTCAAATCGTTCTATAATGCAGAGGATTGTCCAACCCTTGTCGTGTGGTGCGACTGCTGTGTGTCACCTAGGGAAAGGGACAAAAAAGAAAGAGCGAGCGAGAATTCATAAAGGAAGGGACGGTCGCGAACTCGCCTACGCCCCTCCGGCGGTAGTAAATAATTTCGCTGGAGAGAACCAAGGACGTCTCGTGCGGGGTCGCGCAGCCTGCCGACATTGTTCGTACAGCCGAGACGTCGCCGCCGTCGCAGACGTGGGCTCCGAACTCGGTGAAGGCGTGCGGCGCCACGACGAAGTAGGACTCGAGGTGAAAAAGGAGTGGAACGGAAAGGCGTCCGTAAAGGAGCCCCTCCTACCTCGATGATCTTCTTCGGCATGGCCGGGCGGAGTCCGTGGGGGTGACGATCCACGGGGAAAGGAAAATCGCCAGAGAGAGGACGACCATCGCTTCGTTTCGCTTCCACTCCCGTTGGCAGATCGAGGTATCGGAATGGGCACAGGTGAACTAGGGCGTGGAAGAGGTCCAGAAATGCCGTTGTGGATGTGCGGGGGTTGAGAGGGGAGGGGAGGAAGCGTGGTCTTCATAGTGCCCATAGGAGCGTGTGCGTCTTGCCGACATGTACTTATGACTGCACCAGGTCCATAGGGATTCATAGCTTTAGTTACGACGCCATCGCGACGCCAAATGGCCAAGTGGGAAGGCGAGGTATCTTCCATAATCTTCTTGGAAGCGATGTCTAGGTCTAGACCTACCACGCTCTCAGCAGAGGACGACATCGTGGACGGGTATGAGGACAGGTAATCGGTGTCTGGGTATTCCCACGAGGTCGAATCGATACGACGGCTACCAGGCGTTGCATACACACCCAGATCCACGCTGGAAGGCATAGCCGACGTCCAAGGAAGAGAAACCTTTGAGATGGAGTTGGGGGAAGGAAGGTAGAAGCACGAGGAGAAAGGAGTGGCACTTTCGACGGCGGTGTGCATGGAGGAGAAGGTGGTGCGCGTATTGTTGCTCCCCGTAAAGAATATTCGACGGCCACAATCGGTATTGATTTTGAGAGGCTTGGAGGGACCCAGTATTGGCCTAGTGCGCAACATGCTGATGCCCCCTGGCGTGGGAGGAACTGAGGGAATGGACCCTGACGGAACAGGGGACAGCGGAGAGAACGTGGAAGGTGGGGTGCGAGGGGCTTCGTAGATCTTGAGAGGATCGAGCACAGCTGAAGACGGTGAGCGTATCGACGACTCAATGGCCCATGTTGCATTGCACGAAGAGTATTCATCGTCCCACATCGGATCCCGAACGGAGTGCCTAGCGAACTCCATCTCCGAATCGCTGTCCTTGCTCCAGCGAGAACGGAGCTCGGCATGATGGTCGGCCGGAAGGTCTCCAGGAGTCGAAGAATCCGAATCGCTTTCGATGTCGACATCAATTTCCCATGCACAGCGTGCCATACTTCCTTCGAAGATTACGCCTTCTGCGTAGAAATGATCCACTTGCTGTATCGCAGCCCTAACCTCGGATAAAGTGATGCGACGACGCCAGTCCACCTCGAGCATGCGGCAAAGGATGTTGTTCACTTCGGCAGAGATGGGAAGGACGGTGGGAAGAAAATTGAGGGGATCCTGGAGATATGCCTGGAAAGTCGGGTCGGTCGAGGATGCTGACTTCCAAGGGTTGCGACCAGTAGCGAGGTTCAAGAGGATGATGGCAAGTGACCAGATATCGTTGAAGAGGGGGGAGTAGGACCCTGTTGGTGCAAACTCGCCGCCTTGGCATTCTAATGGGCAAAGGTATGAGATACGCAAGCAAAATTGGGGAAGAAATACTCGCCTGGGCTCATGTGGTAAACGCTACCGGTGCGGAACTCCTCGCTAAACCTATCGGTAGTAGCAAGGCCGAAATCAGTGATGGCCACCCGGAGTCCGCCATCGAAGCAGAGAACGTTCTCGGGTTTAAGATCCCGGTGATAAATGCCGAGCGAATGGCAATATTCGACGGCATCAAGAAGCTGAAGGAAAATGTGCTTAATAAAGTGATCCTGGCCGAGGTAGCGACAATGATGCAAGATCTGAGAGAAGAGGTCTCCGTCGGAGGCGTAGTCCATGACGAGGTATGTGTAGTTGTGCTCTTCCACAACCCGGTGGAGGGTGACAACGTTTGGATGGGCTGACGAAAGACGGTGAAGTGCTATTTCCCGCATGTGCAGTTGGCGCTGGCGGGAGCCGCTGTGAATATGGGAACTGATGAGACACTTGACGGCATAATTGCGCGAGAGTGGGTCTACGGCACGGTAAACGACGCCGTATCCACCTACGCCAAGGACCTCGACTAGTTCGAGGGTGTCGTTGTCGATGAGCGTACCCAGGGCTGGGGGAGGCGGGGAATTCGCAGAGGACTGCTTGGCCGGCATCCTGGGAAGACCCTACAACGACGAATAGAGAGAGTTTGACCTAGCGGTCTAGAAGTGGGCGTCCGAAGACGAGGAATGTGGTGGTGAGCTGTGGGAAGTAAGAACGAAGAGCGAATTACGCAGGCCGGCAATTTAAGAGAGTGGGGTGCCGTTGCAGCGTGGCAAGCATGAGGCAGCCAGACCCCCAGTTGGAAGCGGCTGTTGGTGATAGACGAGCGGAAGGGAAGGAAACCTGCAGGAAGGTTCGATAATGACATCGAGGCAGGCCACGGCTTTTCTATCGGCTGTGAGCACAGGGAGATCAGTCATCATTTCAATATCGAGGTATTAGAGGACAACCCCTAAAAAGGCAGGAGCGGGGCGGGGGTGGTGGAGCGGCGGGTACCCGGTGTGGGTGTACAAATTGGGAATGACATTGCAATGATCAGCACGCCAAGCAACTTTTGCTGAGTGTGTACCTGTTAGTCGTGCAAAGTCTCGAGTTCTGTCAGCCGGCAAAAAAAGTGGCAGACGCGGCGAGGGCGAAGGCAAAACAATGATACGGAAAACGGAAAATCGGTGAAATGGAAATTCTGGGTTTGTAAGTTGATCGGGCTAAGTCAAGTTCTGCTAATGCGTAGTCGGTCAGCAAATGGACCCCTGGCAGGGGGGCAACTGCTCATGTCGCCTGAAGAGCCCAACGTTCAACGCACGCACCCAAGGTTTTGGAACCGAACCGCTGCGGGCACGACGACACAGCAACTCGCGCTCTGGATATAGGAAATAACGAGGCCATGACGAGTGCAAGCGCGTACGTAGATAACGTAGCTACTTACTAGTACCTTGATGGCAACGCGCTCTGTGCGTGTACAATGAAAGCCACGTGACTAGAACGCGTCGCGCGTAAGCTGTGCGGCGGGTCGGAGCGGGCGGGGTCTCAAAATGGCAAGTGAGAGTTTAAATCGTAAGCGAGCGTGAACGCGGTTCAATTTCTGTTCATCAACGTGTTGCACAGCGCCCACACGCGTGTTCACTTCCCCCACTCCTACACATGTCTCTCCGCTCTTTTACGGTCTTTCAGGATATCCCATCAGACCACAACGACAGCGATCCATCCTCAGTCGCCCTCTCGCCAACCACATTGCTATCCACCCTCGCCGCCATCGAAAAGGAGAACCTTCACCCAGTCACCGGACAACGCACAGGTCCTGCTGTGGGCTCTGATGCGAAGAAGAGAAAATCTGCCGCTCTTGCAACTAAAGCGCTCACGGATTCGTCCTCCAAGAAGCACAAGGACCTCAAGGAACAGCCCAAGAAGACGCGAAAACCCCTCACCTCCTCTGGAAAGACTAGAAACTCCGACACGAGGAAGAGCTCCTCCAAGTCAACTCGTTCCTCTCGCAAGCCCTCTCCCCTACCACCAGTCGCCGAGGAACACGCGCCGCAACCCCAGCCACCGCGTCTCTCCACTTTGCAGCTAGACGTCGACTCTCGGTGCTACGAGTTGACCGTCTCGCCTTTGGCGGATGTTTCCGAAGCTTACGATACAACTCGTGCGGGCAGCCAAGAGTCCGACGTGCACACAGAACGGGTCCGTATACATGTTATTTTTTTTTACTTCCAGGTGTTGACAGTGCTCCAGGAACAGTCAGTTGAACCCGTCATTCGTGACCATTTCTCTCCTCGCATGGTTAACAAGCCTCTCCAATCAAACAACACTACCGACGATCCGTCCCGCCAGACTAGCAACAACTCAACGCCCGAACGCCAGCGCAACTATTCCCCCTTCACCTTTTCCTCACCCTCCCCTACCTCGGAACGCTTCAAGCAAGCCCAGTCATCGCCAACACGACATGGTTCACCATCTCCTACCATTTAATATCAACTCGTCTTTCCAAAACACTCCCATGGAATAATGAGCGATTTTTCAAAAGGATACCATTGCATATTTGTGTATATCATCACTTCCATCTATTGCAGGCATCTCCATATCATCTCTACGACCGAGCATATGATTGTCAAACTTGTTTCTGTATGTTCCTCGTCTGGTTTGCTCGCTTTGCTTTTGCTTGTCGTTTTGCGATTCCAACATATGGTTCTTGTTGGCCTGGGCCTCAAACGCATACTTGTACTACCGGACATGCATCAATCTAATCCATATCCTCGATGGTCACCAATAATGCTGTTCCTGTTGGCTTCACAACTCTCCGTGCTCTTCCTCATTCTGACTGGTGTTTGTACTTTGTTCAAATGGACAATATTGCTTGTTACGTTCGTCTTGTTCACGCGATCAGTGCGCGTGTTACCAATTTGCTAAGAAGTTACACACGGCGGCCGCCGCCGAATTCAGATCTCAACGTTTCAACGTTACATACCCTCAGTGACCTTGTATTACAACAACGCTCAGTTCTCCATGGGCGTGGTCCGTAGATTGACATCAGCCCTTGAAATCCATCGTGACCCGAACTTCACTCTAGCCCAGCATTTAATCACCGTGAGTGTCGCCCTTCGCTCCCATGATCATATCGTTGCTCCAATTGAACTTGATCCTCTTTCAATTTCGGCACTCAAGAACGAAGACTTGCTGCCTGTAGTCCCCGAGAAGAGGACCTGGCGTGGATTCAACTATGTCGCGTTGTGCGTCATTGTTTTCTTCTACTCGCGCTGCATGATTCATGTCCAATGGCGTCTTGGTAATATCATATAGCTGGGTGGCAGACATGTTCAACATCAACACGTGAGTCACTCATGTAGCATAGGGTTTGCTAACTCAAACGCATGAAATCATCTTCTCTTGAAAAATCGAGTTGGATGATCGTATCTTCCATGATCCAGTTGGGCATGTCGTGGTGGCAAGCCTGGATATGCGTCTGGGTTGGGTTCGCCGTCGTGACCCCGTTCTTGGTCTTGAACGCGCGTCCGGGCGCAGTGTTCCATATCACATTTCCGGTCGTCATCCGCACGAGCTTCGGAGTCTTTGGAAGTCTGTGGTGTGTCTTCAATCGTGGCGCAATGGCCTGGTATGGCAACACCCACTCGCAACGCCTCCTCTCTCCGCGTGTTGAAATGAAATTGCAGTATATGGTATGGCGTGCAAGCAAGCATCGGAGGGACGTGCGTGTTGGTGATGTTACGGGCTATTTGGCCTAGTGTGAATACCATTCGTGAGTGAATCTATACTTTCGACTTCGACTTCTTGACAAACACTCGGGATACAGCCAATTCGCTTCCAGCTTCGTCTGGAACGAACACTCGTGACTTTCTGTGCTTCTTCCTGTTCTGGCTCCTATCGCTGCCATTGATATGGTTCCCCTTGCACAAGATGTTCGTAAGAGATTAATGTTCCTTGGTTCTGGACTTGGTTCTTGGGCTCACGCATACGCACGTTTTCTGGAAAACTTGTAGTCGCCACTTCTTCGTGGTGAAGATGGTCGTGACCCCCACCGCGGCGATAGTGTTCCTAATATGGTGCATCGTAAAGGCACACGGCATAGGTTCGATCGTGCACCAGCCTTCATCCATTCATGGATCCAATCTGGCCTGGGCCATGGTCGTGAGCCTCATGTCATGCATCAGCAACACGGTTACGCTTCTTACGTGAGCACCTCATCACGAAATCTACTTCCTCGCAGCTCAATACTCCATCTCACCCCGAAAAAAATAACGGAAACAGGAATGCACCAGACTTTGCATCCAGAGCGAGGACGCCAGCCGCGGCGTTCTGGCCACAGCTTTTCGCGTTCCCCTTGGCCTCTTCCGTCGTGTGTTTGATCGGTATCCTCGTCAGTTCGTCTTCGCAAGCTATATATGGAGAAGCCATCTGGTCGCCCATCGATCTGCTCGGTCGGTTCTTAGACGACAGTCCTTCTTCCGCGACGAGATTCGGGGTGCGTGTCACTTTGTAGTTTTTGGTTTTTCTTGCTATATTTCACTTCGCTCGTCTTTATCTGACCCGACGCGATGGGTTTACCATTGAATATTGACCTTTGTTGGACCCCCAGGTATGGTTCATCTCCGCTTCCTTTGTCATTGCACAGGTGAGCATATCTGCGATGTGGCGCACGATGGATACCATATTTACCATCACTCATGACACGGGATCAAACCATGCACCCGTTGCCAGATGGGGTATGTCTTGTCTCGCTTCATGCTTCGAATCATAGTCCGTAAACGGCGATTCATGCTTCTCCTGTATACCCACTTGATTTCAATGGTAAATGAGTGGTGTGGTGATGGGGTGGTAGTTCGCGTTCCAGCTGCCTACTTACACATTTGCGCCCCAGGACAAATATATCCGCTAATTCAGTTTCGGCCGGATGCGACCTGACCGCACTATGCCCTCTTTTCATTGTGAGCATCGCATTATCTTTTCTAGTCCGTTATTCCCGAAGATTATTCTCCAACACACGATGTTGTGTGATGGCATCAATTGATTAACGCCAATTTCCTAGAACATCCGACGTGGGGGATACATTGCAGCTATCGTTGGGCTGTGCATGTGTCCTTGGAACTTGCTCAAGAGCAGCAATACGTTCACGTCTTACCTGTCGGCGTACTCCGTCTTCTTGAGCTCCATCGCTGGAGTGATGGTGAGTTTGCGTTTGGTGTCGTTATTTATCGATATGATCCTTGGATTTGCCCTCATGGCTTCCAAAAAAATCGTTTTTCGAATGGTGGTTTAGGTGACGGAATACTACCTGATTCGCAAGGGACATTACAACGTCGTCCACTTGTATCAGACGGGAAATGATACCTGGTACTGGTATACCTACGGGGTCAACTTTCGGTGAGTTGCCCCCTCCCCAGGTGCTGGGGGTGCCTCGTCACTCCTGATTAACGACGGCTCTTTCTGGCAGCGCCTACGCCGCCTACATCGCTGGTATCTTGATCAACGTCGTCGGGTTTGCTGGCGCGAGTGAGTCATTGCTTTATTTTTATTTCATTTGTTCTCATCGCCGTACCTTGTCTCTTCTGGGGACGACGCTCCGGCGCCTCCCTGCGACCCGGAACACAACGTACTGATCATGGTTGATGCGTATTTGAACGAACGCTTTCCCATGACATTTGTGTGCAATCTCCCTGTCCGTTGTCCCCCTTCAAACAACCAAAAAAAACAGCTGGTCGTACAGTACCGACCGCTGCCACGCGAATCTACGAGCTCTCGTTCTTCACCGGATTCGGGGTATCGGCGCTCGTGTATTACGTGCTGAATCAGATTTTTCCCGTCGTGGGTGCGGCGGCCGAGTTCGAAGAGGTGGATGTGTCGGGATATGAGTGGGAGATGTCGGATAAGGGAGAGGGGAACCCGTAAACGTGTAGATTGCTATACTTACATACCATGCCAGGCCATCAGTGGATCAAAGGTCTCAGACCAGCTGCAGAAAAAATACTTTTTGGAGGACCCTTGATGTGTTTATTTGCTCGCATTTGAGAGCTGGATGAGGGAAAGCCACGAAAAGGCTATGAAATCATCTTAGGCAAAGTGCAGGTACCGTCAAGGGCTCGAAAAATAATTTTTCTTTTTTGTGTATGTGTTCGGGGATGTCCGGTGGATGATGTCACTCGACACAGGGGCCGACCGCACACCTTTCTACGCCTGCATACAAACCAAGATGTCGTCTGGTACACAATCTCCACCGCTCGAAGCAACGGGATCCCATATCCCAATGGGCGTGTCGTCCATCGATGGGACATGCTCTAAACCCATGAAGGACACCGAACAACGAGCAGGTAGGTTGTATCCAATCTCAACTAGAGAAGCGGGTTTCTGACGCGATCTTCGTGTTACCTTGCAGAATACTTTAGTGATGCGGTACGTCGCGACTCGAAGGTTCGATATGTTCCCCTCAAAGAAGTTGTCGGAACTTTGCATCCAACAAACGATATCCAGGTCAAGGAACAGTATGCGAAACATGGTTCATCCACCCCAAAGTCGGCTCCAGGAGAGGAGGAGACGCAGAAGAAGTAAGGAAAGCTGTTTGAATTGTCTTCCTTTTCAATGGAGTGTGTCATGTTCTTGTTCTTGTTCCTGTTCCATGTTGTACAAACGATCAATCCTCGAATGTGATAAGCTGCAGTTCTATGGTACTACTTCCACTTCTACTTTGTCTCGGTGCTTTCCAAATGTTTGGACCACCATGCCTGGAAGTTGGAGCAACCCAAGTCGCTGACCAATGCCACTGTTTCCTCGGTGGACAAGTGAGTGTCTCTGGGGCGCGCGACCGCATCCGCAGGGACGGAGCTGTCGCGGATGATGTGAGAAATGGGCAGGTTAAGGATCTTTCCGAATATCTCGCAGATGTTGTACTTGGTAAAACATTCCTCAGCGGAGTAGTGCACGATGCGAGGGAGCGGCTTGTCCAAATCTGTGTCTCGATCGTGAAGAGAAGAAAACAATGAAAGTAAAGGTGGAATGCCAACCGGAGAGACGAACGAGGAACGAGGCTATATCGAGGACGTTGGTGGGATACCTTTGTGCGTAGTCGTCCATCTTGTAAGTCTTGCCGGACTGATCCTGGACTACATCGAGCAGGATGTTGATTGCACTGTCCGAATTTTTCGGAGCGGGTCCATAACTTCAGTGACAAATTAGGTCAAAACGAATCAAGCTACGAAATGGGGGAAAGCTTACAGCACAGGCACTCGAAGAACAACAGCCTTGGCGCCGTTGACACCCAAGAGGGCCTTCTCACCGGCAAACTTGGTGACACCGTATTCCTGCAACGGGTTCGCTTCGCTTCCCGGTTTGTAAGGAGGATTCCTGCCGTCGAAAACATAATCTCCATTCCAGGGCATCTTCAGTGTGAGAAGGCACGTTCATTAAAATGAACAAGATTACGCATACCCGTGGAAATGTAGACGAGGGTAGCGTCATTGTCCCTGCAAATTTCAGCGAGACGTCCCGGCACGTCTTGGTTGAGCTACACATGTGTGGGGGGAATATTGTGCGTTAATCCCCACAACTCGGCGATTAGCAAACGCATGCGCGGACCTTGACTGCGGCCGCAGCGCCACTCTGTGCGACAAATTATTTGATGAAAGTCTTGTGAAAGGGATGCTCTGCTTACTTGTTTGAATGCGTCTGGTCGTCTCTCGGCTGCGCAATGTATCACCCCTAAAATGCAGTGTGTACGTCCCGTCAGCGCGTCTGCAATTCACGGCGTTGCCCTAGAGTTCAACGTACAATTGAACTTGTGTTTGCTAAACAGCCCGCTAAGGGTCGTGGCTCCTTGGACGAGGAGATCGTCGGTCAAATCGAGTTTGACGAGTCCTTCTTTGACTTGCGAGTAGGATAGGCCGACGGTGGGGATACCTTCGCGCTGGAATGCGTTGTACACAGCAGTTCCCAAAACGCCGGATGCACCTAGTGATGATAGGAAATCGGGTGTCGGTTCGTCAGACCATATGGAAGACGACGAGAAGAACCTGTGACTAGGACGCTCTTCATTGATTTGGAGGATCTTGCAGTTGATCAGTGCGATTGAGACCGTGTGGTGCTTCGGAGGATAGCGTGTAGATAAGAGCGTGTGCCAAAATTGACTAGTCTCGGGCGTTTCTCAGGCTCAGATAGCCATATTCGCAGTGACTTGCCGCTTAACCCCTTCGATGCATGCAAAGCCCACCGATGCCCACCGGCAAAACTTGCAACAGTGTCGCGAGTGAGTGAATGGTTGCTCTCGAAGTTGATTGTGGCAGCGCGTTCTCACTGGCAGTACCCGACCGTCGGCCAAGTCCGACGACCCTGACCTGAAAACTTCACAACCCCACAGTTACCCCCACCTGTTCCTCTCGTTGATTGAGTTGCAGACCGGGCCCCACTGACTTTTATATCCGTTTTCCGAAACAGAAATCAAGCGACGGGTTATCCATATCCGAGTCCCTGCTGGACGCCTCTTGACAGCCGTCGTTTTGATAACTTGAGCACTCTCCGACTCGGATCAAATGAGTCAGTGAGGTTTATGCCGCTGCACCGACTCGGAGGCTCGCATCCGTCTAGACTGTAGATTGCTCTTCGATTTATCTCCTATCAATGACCCAAACTGACGGGCATTCCATACGGAACGAGGGTTTTGGATGGTTCGATAAGGCTCACCGAACACCGGAGTTAGGGATTCTCCGGGATGGTGGATAAGGGTGCCAATTGACGCACTGGAGTAGCCAAGGGTGAGCACGAGGCTCGCATGCCCGCTGATCATCACACTTTCGCATGTTGAACCGTATCTGAGCTAGATGTCCAGTGGAGCAACCATCAAGAAAGACGCATGACATGAACTGTTTCGACTCCCATTCAGATGTCTGCAGTTTTTGAGCATGGCCACCCCTTCTGTCACATTCTATCCATCTTTTGGTCAATGACAAGGGTGCACAGACAACCTTAAAAAAACTCTAACGGTGTTCAACGTTCAACGACGAACAGACCATAAATGCAGACACGGGGATTAACTCTTCCGCGGAGCCATTCCATGGCAACACAGTGCTCAGCGGAGCGGATTTTGTCTATCCTCACCAAGTCACCATGCTGACTGAAATTTTTGAATCCGCAGTAAGTACGACTTTTGGGGTGAGCGAGTTCCGGAGCCTACCCCAGACATGCATGTGCAACTATTCCTGTACCCCGTCGGGATTTCACTTACAGTTTCAGTGATGGTCATGCGATATGCATAGGTTGCGGAGCTGTTTCAGACCGCAGTACATGCGTACGAGAAGAGAAGTCGTTCTTCCGATGGATCTGCAAACACTTCGTCGAGTCCATCCTCGTTTGGCTTAGCTCCCTCCGGTGGTTAAAGAAGCCGGTTCCGTTCTTTGTCGCATCAGTCACAAGACCTCAACCGCTGGCTCCTCTGTGGCGGCACTGCTTGTCAGCCAGCACGGCTACTCTTGTAAATCCTCTTGCTAGATTGGCGAAGTCCTTCGAGATTAGTCACTGACCCTGGTTACTCTACTGGCAGGTAAAACTACAGGGTCGGTTTCCTTGCACGCGGGAAGTCGTACTATGTATGCCCTTCAAGGGCTGCGTCCTCAAATGTTGGCAAAGATATTATCACGAGGCCTTGAGTGTACCCACATTTGAGCATTCCATTTTATAATACTCTACAGGATCCAATGCAAGGAGATTTGACTCCGGTTCGCACTACATACGAGATTTTACACCCGTCAGCGGGCCGTCGCACGCGATGTCAGTATGATCGTTCTGTGACA
The DNA here is from genome assembly GCA_038091735.1 of Leccinum pellstonianum. Classification (NCBI taxonomy): domain Eukaryota; kingdom Fungi; phylum Basidiomycota; class Agaricomycetes; order Boletales; family Boletaceae; genus Leccinum; species Leccinum pellstonianum. The sequence goes on along the minus strand of JBBPPA010000650.1, from coordinate 4,853 downwards.
CGCGACCAGGTTGACAACCGGCTGTTACCGATTCAGACTCCTTTTCTCTCCCTCACAAGCGGCCCGTCAAACGTTAAAAACGGAAAACCTGCTACCGACGCTCGTTGACTGGATTCGGAGTGCCAATGTGAGTGGGGGGTTCGTGTCATAAAAAGCCGCGTAGCTCGTTACAACGTAATAAAGATCCAAGTATCAGTGTGCTTGGCAGAACGCTAATCGATCGGCGGTTCCTTCCCGTGTCGCCGCATCCCCCTTCCAAAACCAATGGACAGCTTTGACATGAAGGGGATCCGCAAGAGCACAAAACTTTCGCCACTGGTAACTTACCACCCTGGAATAATTGATAGCCACGAAAGTCGGGATCAGTCTGAGGAATAACCAGTGTGACCCAGCAATGACTGTCGCTCTCTTAATCCATTTATTTTTGTATTACTTATTTCTTGCTCATGATTCAGATCTGAGGCTCGGCGGGGCTAGGTGATCTCATCACATGGCTACGTGGATCGCCAGCGGCAACGCGGATCACCCAAACCCTCTTAGCAGATGCGGCAGGCACCAGACGCCCACGGTCATCTCTTTGCTGGATGTCAGATTGAGGTAAGTATGTAATCTGTTGTACGGCATGGCTGTCGCACAAACATTTATATCAGCCCAAACGGTTTGAGGTCGTGGTCGCAGCAGTGGTGTTTCATTCGCAGGTCCTTTGTACCTCTTGAGCTCAGGATGATCACCCTCAAGCCTTCCCTTGTTGTTCAGTCCCCAGCTGTGGCGCCCTCAAGCTACGTGCAGGCCGCAAGACTTGAGAGGCGGCCCACACCTTCCTATGCTCATATTTCGTTCTTCCGGTAAGTGGGTATGTGTCTTCCACAAGGTTTTCACTCAAACGTGTCATTCAGTTCCATACTCTTGGATATGCAAATATATAGCCCTTCAATTAAAGTTGTACAACAGTCTGGTCTAGAGGGCTCGCAACCTCGACCTGTGTTTGGCGAACGTGATAAGATCGAAGGAAAGGTTATGCTTGATCCCAGTTGCTCCCAGAACGGTCGCTTGACAATCACTGTGTGTTCCCCTCTCCTTCGTCTGTTCCGCCGACTGACAGAGGTCAAGCTGGAAGGGACCTTTGAATACATGTCTGTCAAGAATGACGTGGACGAACATTCACACAACCCGACAGTCAAAAGATACCGAAGCGTGTTTTTGTCTTCATCGGCTACCATTCCCATCGCGTCTCCTCCCGAGCATCGATCGACCATTCGCGAGGCGCTCACCGTTCGAAAACGACCCAGTCAATCGAGCCTGAATAACGCTGCAACATGCCGTTCTTGCGAATTCAGTTTCGACATTCCTCGAGGGTCGCTTCCTGACGAGGAAATCCCTCCGACATTCTCGTGCAAGACTGGTCGCGGGGATCTGCGAAGACAGTTGCGCGCGGAGGAACTCGACGTCGCTTACCGCATTAGGGCGACCTGGGAACCGCCTGACGGGCCTGGGAAACAAGTCGTGTATGTTGATATGAATGGCGGTGGGCAAGATAAGAAGCTGACCATTTTGTTCTCTCTTAGATTGGAAGTACCGATATTTATCCAGCCGGAGGCCGATGTCCAATCCTCGGACAGTTCCAATGTAGAACCAGATTCGTGGCTGGAGATGCCTTTGATTCCTGAACGACAGATTCCATTCAACTGCGCAGTAAGTATTCATTAGATTTTCAAGACGAATGAGACAATCTGATGCATATGTTGCCTTATTGCAGGTAACACTTCCCCGCCCCCACTCATTTTCTCGCTGTAGCTCTATCCCATATTATGTTGTGTTCTCGACCAACGCCCGATCTCCATCTCTAGTCAGAGAGATCGCCGCCGATGCATCCATTGTTGTATCCCTTGTCCGCAAAATTACAATAATCCCACAGCGCACACCCCAGCAACTGCCAATTCTTCCGGACACGCCACCTGCCAGCGATGAGTCGGACGGCCAAACGGCCCCATTCGCGTCTCGCTCTAGACTGCTCAAAAGATCAATCAGGTCGCCGTCGCGACCACTTACGCGGGAGGAATCTCCTTCCATCAGCAAAATGCTCTCGACCGGCGAGCTCCCGCCAGACTCCTTTTCTGTCTTGCGAACCCTGCAGACAGAAGTAGTTGTCGGTTTCCCGAAACGTCCACGGGTGATGGAGCCGTCACGGACCGTTCCTGACGGGCTGTTTAAGGGGACGGTACAGCTGTCGAGGGACATGGTGCCTAGCGTGGACTGGCCTGGAATAAGCGTTAAGGTGAGAACTCTGTTGCTATGCACCGTGGCGGCGATTGAACGTATCCCACCCCTTTCTTTCTATTTTCTGTAGTATTACCTTGATGTTTCTGTCTTGACCGGTCACGACGATGTCAGGGCGCGTGTTCCCATCAAAATCTATTAGCATCTAGCCCTCGCCTCTCTTGTGGGCTGCCAGAAATTGGTGCCGTTTCGTACTGTTGCCTTTTTTTTTTTTTCTATCATTATTATTTCCTCAGGCTCGACTCGTAACTTAGACCATCCTGTATTGGGTTTATCCGTGGACTACTGGGCATTGTAATTGCATCCCTCGACTTTGTCTATATGTACACATGTAATCACTACTGCCAGTGCGCGCTTCCTTTCGCTCGAGTTTGATTACCGCATTCGGCAGCCGACGTACTGAAGGTACCTCCAGCTTACGCCGTAGCCACAACCAACTTCGAGTCGACTTCCATCACTACACGAGACGACGCGATGGACACCGCCGTCGAACACCCGACGACGACCTGGGAAGCCATGTCTGAAGGAAACGCGTTTTACCGACGGTTACAACTTTACTCGATACCGGGAAAGCTCCCCGACTTGAACGACTTTGTCATCGCTGGGTGTCGAAATGGCGGGCCTATTGGTGCGTGTCTGCCCGAAGGGAACCGCTCCAAGCTCACTGTGACTATACCTGCTCACAGCGCTCATGCGCGATTCGTCAAAGATCATCGCTCTTGGTCGCGCCGGTCCAGCTCTCTCCAGGTCTCAGATTCAAGTGTACTCTTCGGCGGGCGAGGCGTTGCTGTTACCCAATGTGACTATAAAATCCGTTCCTGCGCTCTGCGTATGTCTTGTATACTGACATGCTCATGGGTAGTGGGACCAAGGGAGAATCGTTCGATTCGGATGGACTGCGGACGAACAGCTGGTCGTGCTCAACGAGGAGGGCGTGTACCGACTGTATGACCTGCAAGGCGACTACCGACAGCATTCTCTCGGATCAGAGGCAGCAGAAATGGGCATCGTTGACGCGCGCGTACACGAGAACGGGCTGGTGGCGCTGACGGGGTCGCTGACGCTGCTCGAGGCGAAAGACTGGGAAGGCGGCAAGCCACTCACTCTTGCGAATCCTGGTGTGTGTGTCTTTGCATTGTGTATGCAATGGTTCCTCGAGGTACTGACATTGGCACTGCTGTTGTGTTCATTGCGGCGAATCTCACACAGGACTGACGGAACCGCCACACGCATGGGCTATCATCCCCCCCGACCAGAACATCTCACGGCACGTCGAAGTGTTGCTCTCGGTGGATACGACGATCTTCGCGGTAGACAACCTAGAGAGCGTCGACCAGCGCGTCGCGCGCGGACCGTTCTCGCGTGTGTCGCCCTCGCCGAACGGCAAGCTGCTTGCACTCCTGAACTTCAGTGGGCTACTGTGGGTCGTCTCGACCGACTTTCAGCGGAGCCTTGCCGAGTTCGACACGCAGACGGCTGCTGCCGGCGTGGAGGGCGGCGTGAACCAGGTCGAGTGGTGCGGGAACGACGCGATCCTTGTCACGTGGAACGATCTGGCATTGTTGGTTGGGCCGTCTGGCGACACGTTGCGGTGAGTGCAGGCGCTAGATGGAATTCTGACGGGAACGTAAAGGAAAAGTGTGACAGGTATTTCTACTCTGGAGCGACGTTTGCAGTCACGGAACTCGACGGCGTGCGCGTCGTTGGTCATGAAGTCTGCGACTTCATACAGAAAGTACCCGGTAAGAACTGGATGACGCTACAATTGAACGCGTCACGGAAACTGATACTATCATTCTATTCGTAGTACCGTCCATGTCAGTCTTCCGACCTGGATCGACGTCTCCGTCTGCAATACTTTTCGACGCTTGGGAGAGATTCACGCGGCGTTCGTCCAAGGCAGACGAGAGCATTCGGAGTATTCGACCTGAGCTTGCAGCGGCCGTCAACGAGTGCATAGACGCTGCCGGCCACGAATGGGAGCCATATTGGCAACGCCGACTTCTCAGTGTCAGTCACTTTTGCAACTTCCAGAGCTTCTATTTCTATTTCTATTTCTCTGATGCGACATATCTAGGCAGCGAAATTCGGTTGGGGATTCTTGGATCTCTACAATCCTGGCGACTTTGTCGCGATGGGTCAAGCACTCAAGGTGTTGAACTCGGTCAGGTTCTACGAGATAGGAATACCGTTGACGTACTCCCAGTAAGCAATACGTCCTGTGTTATTTTCGTCATGCTAAGGGATGTTCGTGTTAGATATCAATACATGTCGCCGATGCATCTCATCTCCCGGTTGACATCGCGAAACTTACACCTCCTTGCCCTCCGAATTTCGTCACACCTCTCACTCAAGGCGGACATTGTGTTGAAGCATTGGGCAAGTGCCAAGATCGCGCGTTCCAAATCCTCCGCAACAGATACCGAGGACGAGGAGTTGTGCAAGGTGATCGTCGACAAGTTCGAGAAGCTTGGAAAAGGCGCCGTGAGCTATGCAGATATTGCGCGTCGCGCGTGGGAGGTGGGCAGGACCGGTCTTGCGACCAAGGTAAGCGCACGGGCGTCGTTCATGCTTGG
>JBBPPA010000649.1:0-18744 GCA_038091735.1 Leccinum pellstonianum | reverse complement strand
CCAAAGGACGCCCCTGCATACATCCCGGGTAAGACCGCCATCATGGTCATCTTGATCATACAGCTCCTCGTGTCGTTCCTCCTCCGCTGGATCAACGTTCGGTTGAACAAGCAACGTCAGAAGCAGCTGGCGGAGGAGACAGCACGTCGTGGATGGAGCGACGCAGATGTTCAGCGGGAAAGAGAACGACATGCGTTTGCGGATCTGACGGATAAACAGTAAGTGGTGGCGTGTTGGTTTTCGAGCTTCTGTATGTGAACCCCATGGGCTTTTTTAGGAACCTGTTCTTCGTGTACACGGCATGAAGTCATCCGCTGATGGACGACTGGCGTAATAATCCAAACGGTCATTTGACTCATGGAAGTGCCAAATGGCGTCGACGCAAACCTTGCTTGCACTGGGGAAGGATCATTTATTCATTCGATTATCAATAGATCTAGCAACAGATCGCTCGATCCATGTGCCTCCAAACCTGGAAGGAACGACCGGAGACATATCTCCGCCATGTCGACAGCTGTGCTCGAGAAAGTTTCACGCCTCTTATGCCAGCAAGGCTCGATCGCTTTAAGCCAAGCCGTATAGGCTTCCACCGCTCGAAGTTCGAGGTAGGGACATCATTCCAAAATCAACCATGCCGTTCGAAACAACTCTCGCACACCCCACTCTTAGCCTCCCCCGCCCGGTTGACGATCGCACACGCCAAATAAGCAGGCCTCGGGGTCCGTCATTGCACCCTCGCTCGAGTCTGCCGCCGGACATTCGTCACCCCTAGCACGTAGCGACGGCGAACGTCTGCTCGAGCATCCCTTGAATTTCCGACGCCAAGCACTTGACTTGCTCGGTCGATGTATTCGTGAGCCGCCTCACCACCATCCACGAGGTTGATATCTACCTGGTCGGAAGCGGTAAGTCTCCAACTCGAATGCGACGCCATAAAACGGGTTCTGCCACGATGCGACGTCGAGCTAATTAAGAATAGTTCTGAGTAGAAGAAAGTAATTGGACGTGGGATATACAGTAAAATTGGTTCGTTGAACAGTTCGGACAAAGATGCGGCTACGAGTGACGACTCGTCGACGCAGACTCGGATGCTGTTGTTGCGAAGTACTTTGTTCAATGAGTTGATTCCGCCCCGATTCTGTCCGTTCCTGACAATATTGTCAAAGTCACTCTCAGGGCGGTGCTGCCAATCTGCTCGCTAATTGGCGCTGTACGATTTCTGATTTGAATATTATTATCATTTCCCATTGCATCCGAACTCAATCACACCGTCTGAGAAAACTGTAACTCTTCAAGTTTACTCCACTCTCCTCCCAGGCACATGCGCTCACGCTGTAAAGATGTTTATAGCCTTATCTTACTGTTGGATTTGGTTTGTTGACAGCTGAGCACAACATGAACCTAACCAGGGGATAAAAGACCACTACCCGATTGTCAGCTATCTTCGTTGGTATACCCGTATTCCCAATGTCCTCCGAGCCTGACGTGTCGAAAAACTTAAGGGACTCTGAGAAGAATATCGAGCTTAACGAGAAGTCCGAATCCATCGGCGATGCTGGCAACGGAGACGAGGCTTTGCAACTCGTCGGCGCGGAAGCCAAAGAGCACTTCAGCGAGGAGTTCAACAGAAAGCTTAGAAGGAAATTGGTACGTATTCGGCGCAGTCCAGATATTGTCATTCGGATTTGATCGACGATGTATTGCTTGTAGGATTTGGTCATCCCGACCATATCTGCGGCAGTTTACTTCACTCAATACCTGTGCGCCTCACACTAACTTGTCAGTGTCGTGCACGCTCACCTGCTTATGTCTAGCGACAAGACTTCTCTGAACTATGCAAGGCAAGAGACAGCGTAAACCCAGCCCCCTCGTACTGACCGAATTCTCGCAGTATCATGGGCTTTCCGATCGTTGGCCAGGTAAAACATTTGCGGGGCGTCATGTTCCTCGCCGGCTCATCCTTTCTGCAGCAATACAACCTAGTATCCATGGCCTTTTATCTCGGTAGACCTGGATCGTTTCCCGTCTGTGCTCTCGTCTGACAGAAGGCTAGGATTCCTGTTCTGGGAGTTTCCTACAGTGTATATTTCTCAGAAATTGAGGTTGGCCAAGTATCTGGGTGAGCGTGCCGTCTGCTGGTCCATACATGATCGCTGACGGCATGCGAGGTGCCAATATCGTCGTCTGGGGAGTGTTGCTCATGCTGCAAGCATCCACGAACAACTTCGGTGCCTTCTTTGTTCTGCGATTCCTTCTAGGTGCGTTTGGCTCGTCGCACAACTTACTATGATTCTCGCTAAAGTAGGCCGACGCTGTCTCAGGGATGTGCGAGTCTTGCGTGGCCCCCTGCTTGATTCTGATCATTTCCATGTTCTACAAAAAGGATGAACAGGTTCGCTGGGATAATTCTGAATGATCATGTTCGGATGGTACTTACGACGATGTCTAGGCTAGCAGGATTTCGTGGGTTTATGTCATGGTCAGGACATCACCCACTCCTCGTTGTACAGACATCTCATTTGTAATCACACAGAATGCTCTCACGTCGATCTTTGGAGGTTTCGTTGCTTACGTGGGTCGAGCGGTATAGTCTTTGGCGACTCTGCTCATGACGACCTTTTACAGGGTATTTCGTTCTACAACGGCAAGGTTATTCCGTCATACAAGATTGTTTACTTGCTCTTGGGCGGGTTGGCGATCGTCATCGGAGTTGTCGTTCTGATCGGGCTTCCCGATTTCCCCGTTCATGCTCATATGCTGACCAGAGAGGAGCGAATCGCTGCTCTGGAGCGCGTTCGGAATGATCAGGGAGGGACGGAGAACAAGACGATCAAGAAGGATCAGATCAAGGAAGCTCTGTCAGACATCCGGACCTTGGCTGATTGTGTTATCGACAATACTCAGTATGTGTCTTAACGGCTCGAGTCACATGGGTTGACCTGTCCTGCAGCGAGTATTCCAAACGGCGCACTAAGCAACTGTGGGTGGTCCGTGATAGTTAATTTCTACTTGGTGCTGACCTTGCTATTAGTATACCAGTCAGCAACATAATCATCAAGAGCTTCGGGTACACGTATGTCATTACAGATGCTGCATGTCGATCAGTGCTTTGAGGTAATGAGTTCAGATCGAAGCAAACATTGATATTGTCCACTCCGGCGGGTGCTGTCGGAGCCGCAATGGTCTTGTTCTGCGGTTGGTATTCGGACAGGATGGTATGGCTTGCACTCTTTATCGGTCAACGCAGTCGTGATTAGTAACCATTTGTTCTTGCCCAGAACGAGCGGATGGTGCCCATCGTGATTGCTTTGATACCCACGATCGTTGGGCTAGGTGAGCGATGGCAATATACATTGTTGTGACTGCAAATGGACTCATCCTTCTTCAAAGCGATCACGATCGGGCTTCAGGGCTCCTCGCAACACGGCGTGCTCTTGTTTGGTAATAAATCGAGTTCTCTCCCTCGTCGGCATGTGCCGAACCAATGATCCCGTTCATTCCTAGGATCGTACTTGTCGTCCACGTTTGGCAGCGCCCTGTCGACCATCTATGCCTACAATGCCAGCAATACGAGCGGCCACACTAAAAAGGTTCGGCGCACTTTTTTTATCGTTCGTTTCTCTTTCTGACGGTTGTGCTTATCTTGTCGCAAAAAAAGGTGACGATAAACGCGATGACGCTGGCGACCTTTAGCGTGGGCAACATCATCGGCATGGAGATTTTTCAACCAAAGGACGCCCCTGCATACATCCCGGGTAAGACCGCCATCATGGTCATCTTGATCATACAGCTCCTCGTGTCGTTCCTCCTCCGCTGGATCAACGTTCGGTTGAACAAGCAACATCAGAAGAAGCTGGTGGAGGAGACAGCACGTCATGTATGGAGCGACGCAGACGTTCAGCGGGAAAGAGAACGACATGCGTTTGCGGATCTAACGGATAAACAGTGAGTGGTGGCGTGTTGGTTTTCGAGCTTCTGGATGTGAACCCGATGGGCTTTTTTTAGGAACCTGTTCTTCGTGTACACGGCATGAAGCCATCCGCTGACGGACGGCTGGTGTAATAATTGAAACGGTCATTTGACTCATGGAAGTGCCGACTGGCGTCGGCGCAAACCTTGCTTGCGGGAAGGATCAATCGTTCATTCGATTATCAATAGATCTAGCAAATGATCGCTCGATACGTGTGCCTCCAAACCTGGATGGGACGACTGGAGACATATCTCCGCCATATCGACAGCTGTGCTCGAGAAAGTTTCACGCCTCTTATGCCAGCAAGGCTTGATCGCTTTAAGCCAAACCGTGCAGGCTTCCACCGCTCGAGGTTCGAGGTAGGGACATCATTCCAAAATCAACCATGCCGCTCGAAACAACTCTCGCACACTCTACTCTTAGCCTCCCCCGCCCGGTTGACGATCGCACACGGCAAACAAACAGGCCACTCCGGGTCCGTCATTGCACCCTCGCTTGAGTCTGCCGCCTGATACTCGTCACCCCTACGTAAGGACGGAGACCGTCTGCTCGAGCATCCCTATAATCTCCGACGCCAAGCACTTGACTTGCTCAATCAATGTGTTCGTGAGCGGCCTCACCACCATCCACGACATCCACGAGGCTGGTCGGAAGTGATAAGTCTCCAACTCGAATGCGACGCCATAAAATGGGATCTGCCACGATGCGACGTCGAGTTCGATTGCCAGACTCGGAGTGTCCTAATTAAGAATAGTTCTGGGCAGAAGAAACTGAAGTAATTGGACGTGGGATATTGGTGGGATATACAACGGTAAAGTGGTTCATTGAACAGTTCGCACAAAGATGCAGCTACGAGTGACGACTTGTCGACGCAGACTCGGATGCTGTTGTTGCTTGTTCTGAAGTACTTTAACAGTTCGATGAGTTGATTTCGCCCCGATTCTGTCCGTTCCTGACAATGTTGTCAAAGTCACTCTCATGGCGGTGCTGCCAATCTGCTCGCTAATTGGCGCTGCCCACATTTCAAGGCGGTCATAACCAAGTGTGCGGTTATTTATTTACTTACATAACGCGTCTTGTCTTTGAACTTAATCGGTCACGCCTTGAAGTCGACGATGGCGACATTCGCTTCTCCAGCCTGAGTGCCCCGAAGGACCAATAGATATGCGACATCGTCTGGGACACCACCTCGACCGCGCAAGCTCGTTGGTGCTCACCGCGTCGCGCCTGCCGGTACGCCTCCGCGTTCAGTAGCAAAGTCCGGGATGGAGGTCGACGAAGCATCGACACCTGGCGCATATGCCCAAGCAGAGAGGGCATCGAATCAAAGAGATACCATATGCGCAAAAACGGAGGAGTTAACAGTCGGCTTGTAGAGCGCATTGCCAGTAGAAGTCAAACCAAGTTCTCCGATCAACAGGTACGCGACCTCGCGAACTGATTTGTATTCCAGTTCATCATTTATCGTTTCACATAGATTTTCACGTGGAATCGTATGCGGGATGCGTAGACGTCGCCTCGGGTACACGCTCGTCGCGTCTACAAAGACGTGCTTCCTCGGGTCGCATTCTACGCTTACTAGGCCAATCTCTTCAAGCCCAACATGCTACATTCTGCCTTGTCTCCTCCTTTTCTAGTTCACATAAATGCCGCATCCTCGCCACACATCATGTCATTGTCCCTTCTTGTTCGCGCTCTATTGAACTTGGTCTCATCCTGGTCTCCTCTAGCGGCGCGGCGCGTTTTTTTTCTACCTTCAATCTCTTCTGGACTCTCAGGAGGAGGCACATCCGAAGCGGTGGATATCCCTCTCGAGGTCTCAGAAGAAGAATATGTTTTGCGAGTGGTGTATCGGAAGGGACATGTACATACCTAGCTGCCACATCTATGGGCAGAATATATCGATTAGGTATCACTTCTCAAGGCGGAAAACACACCCTCACAATGCGATTTTTTGCTCCTTCAACGCCGTCTTCCTCCCTTTCCATTGCGCGCTTTCTGGGATGGTCAGCACCGTCTCCTACAGTACGACCGCAGCCTAGTAAAGCTGTCGCACTCGCATCATCCCAAAACAACATTTTTGTTCTGGACCTTCTGGTCGACACGCAAGTCCAGAAATGGTCATTAGGAACGGAAGAGCTACAGTTTGAGACAGATGATGACAGGGGTGCTTCGGGTAGCAATCGGTGGGGTTGGTATTGAAGATCTGGAGGGTGTCGATCTCGCTATTTAGAGGTGAGCAAATTATCAGAGCCCTCTGGTCCTGGCTAACTAACAGTCTGCTGAAGTTCAAACACGCTCGTGCTTTTGGTTTCCTACGCTTTTGCAGGGGCCGAGGAGGACCCCTGGTGCGATAATGGTCGACTAGTTCAGCTTTGGACTTCGCAAGGGTCTATGTCATCCTTTGGCTGGTGGCACACGGTGATTCGTGGGGCGTCGATGGCGTTACTGTAGTACCTTACGTTGCTGTAAGCGTTTCCTGCTAAGCCGATCTTGATCGAGGCGCATTTACTTTCTGCCGTGCATATAACATGCTATCAGAATGCTTCTTCGCCTGCTCATCCACGTTTGACACCCCTTTCTGAAGGTGCTGTCATCGCAATATTATTCGGCGAGGTCGTGATTTTCCGTGCACGAGGTACGCGTACGCTCATCTCTGTTTCGCTGCCAGGTGTCTCATCTGGACTCCTTCAGACACTCCTTACGACGACCGGCTCGTTCTCAAGTCCTCGAGTGATCGATTCCTCGGGGTTTCTGTACTCCCCTGTATCAACACTCTTGACTATGCAGATTCGAACAATACTGTGGACACGGCCATGAGAGCCGAAGCAAACGAAACTGAGGTTCTGATAATTACGGGCGATTTATGTAATGTTGAGTCTCAATTGGACGTAGGAATGGTGAACGGTTCAAGGCTGAGTGAGTTTCCTTGTTTCTTTGCCACCATTGCGCCGCCAGTTCTCGGTATATTGATGAGTTGTGGAACAGATCCCTTCTTGACCTGCTCAGAGCAACCTTGAAACAAGCCGTTCTATACTCGCCCATCCCTGTCCATCCTTTACAACCTATTCTCCCACCTTTGCAAGTACTCGACGGAGAAGTGATCATGCATGCTGTGGAAGGGATCAGTGCTGCAGTAGTTGCCAGTGTTAAGTTGTGATTTCCTTCGTTCTGCCTCCGAGCATCCCCTTCATCGATTGCACCGTCTATTTGGAATTGATCGAGCCCTCCTTCGGACCAGATGCCGAAATCGTCCGGCCGAACATGATCTTACATATCAAATGACGGCGCGGAAAGAGCGACTGAGCTGGCTCATCAGGTTAATTAACGATAATGGTGCTTTGGGAAAGGTCAGTGCACCATTGTTCAGTTCATGGTAATCCTGCCGTCGTTCAAAAGAAACGCGTTCGTCGATGCAGGCGAAGAACATGCCTAGAATACAACTGTAGAACACAAGTACTGATTCAGTGATCCTTCCAGATGTCTCAAAGACCGACGCTGAGAAGCTCTACGCATGCCACTAGCTTTAGGTCAGGTTGAACGAATAGTGAGTCAACTCATGCTCTCCCTGACACAATTATTTCTAAGACGACCAAATTCATCCTGTCATCGTAGACAGTATCCATGCGTTTTCTGATAGGCATGCTGCATCCTCTGCAACTCCTTCGTCTCAGGCCATCTCTCCACCCACGTCTGAGCCGAATCCCACACAAGACATTGCACAAGACCTTTTCAAGTATCGACGTGTGTCTGATGTGGGGAAGCTTTTGGTGTTCATGCTGGAGTATTTCAGTCGGCTAGAAGGAAGTGGGTACGGTGGAACCGGGGTGCTAAAAGGGCTTGGTGGAGCTGTTCAAGTTGTGGTCAGTTGTCTACAACGTTTCAAACTGTCTGAGCTACACATCCAACTTGATCCCGTTATTCCTAAGGCACACTTCAAGCTGCGCTTTCTTACTGCGCATATAAATCTGGCTTGTACGGCGTCGAGCTTTTAATGAAGCTAGATTGGCTTTCGAGGCACGCTTTCTTCGTTATCGCCATATAGCTTTGTTAACGTGTACTTCTGTGACCTCTTAGCTCGATAGCAGTACAGTCTCCGGGTCCGCTTTCTGCTACGGGCCAGTCAGTCACCACCATTACATCCAACTCGCATGGCGGCGTCACGACCCGACACCCAGCGCCAGTTCCTACAAGGGTCGAGGGGTAGGAATGAATGGAGTACCGGCGCGGTATGAAGCCGGCCCGAGTATGGCATTATTGGACTAGGTTCGCGCGTTGGATACGTTGCCGCGATCAGGAGCGCTTCGGACGCTCGATCTGCGAGGGAATTATCTTCGGGTACGTCGTACCGCCGCGTGCATGTGTGTAGCGCGCCCGCTGATGTGAGTTATTTCCAGCCTGGAGTGACATACCTCGCCAAGTGATAAAACGGAATTGAACGCTAAAAGTGCTCATTCTAAGTGAGAACAAGCTGGACGTCCAGTGTCTCATGGCGATCGCGGAAGTTCTCGTGCCAGTGTGTCTCATTTTTTTTTCTATCATTTTTTCTTTCCACTCAAATCTGTCGACTGCTAGATATATAACTTGTACTCGGAGACGCTCGATCCCGGTCGAAACCCCTGTTCGGAGCTGGCGCTCGAAGGCGTACGTTTCCCCGGGTGGTTGACCCCCGGCGGTGATGTGGGGACACAGGTTTTCTCATCTGCGCCGTGCATGACCCTTGGTTTCGTTCACCGACGAACCTTGCGACGGTAAGTTTTCCGCCCACAGGAGTAATACGGTCTTCATAGAGAGAGGAGCCTCGTGTTGTAGACATGTATATAGTAGACGAATCATGTTAGTAGTTTGTCGTCGTCGTTCTTCTCGAGTGAAGCTGGCTGATATTGGTCACGTGCGAGGTGTGGGTCGTTCTCTTTCGTCGTCGACTCGTCGTCAATTCATCATGCTCGACGTGCAGCATGTCTGCCACGCACTGCACCCCTTAAAGTTCCTCACCCAGATTCGCCATGGCCTGGCACGATCGTAACTTTGCCTCCTCCTCCTCATTCTCCTCCTCCGTTCCCTTTCCTCGCGCACCAACTCTCTCGGACCCTCGACCCTCACCGAGCTTTTCGCCCAGAATCCCCATTCGAACCTTTGGACATCGGCCTACTCACCCTCGACCCCCTTGACCCCCCTACTAGGCCAAAGGCTAATCGACTCACCCTCAATTTGGATATTGACACTTTCTGGGCACTCGACGCGCCCTCTTCTGCTTCTTCTGCCATGTCCTATACCACCGCAGCCTCCTCCGCCTTCAAGTCCCGCAAACGACGATGTGTTTTCCCCCGTGGCTCAGATACCCCCTAGAATTAATACACAGTTCTCCTTTACTCTCGGTACCGATCTTGCAGCGAACCACACCCACCGCAACAGCAGCGGATCGTCCAGTGCAGACTCAGATCTCACCGTTCTCTTACAGCCAATACTCGCTCTGGGATCTGCACAAGCAGACGACGCCACTACTGAACAGAGACAGAGATATTATCTCCGCTCCACCGTCCCTACGCCGTACTATACCGCTCACTCTACTCCAGAACCAGAATTCACCGAGGACGTACCAAGGGCTGGTCCATCCCGTCTCCCTCCCCTCGACACCAACGTGTTTTTATCTAATGTCCTCCCTGCCACCCTTTCTCGTTCTCGGTCAGAAACCCGTCCACAGTTATCCTGCGAACCATCGGATGCGCGTCCACCATCACCTACTCCCACAGCAGACTTCTCTATAATATCTCCTCCTAGCAGCCCAACTTTCTATCAATACTCGTCCCAGTGGGAAGCTGATGCGGAGACGCTCCGTTCTTCTCGCCTTCGTGGCACTGCGACCCTGCCATTTCTCCGCCCAAATTCAGCTGCTGTTTCAGGTCCATTCCATTCCTCTGCATGCGGCCGAACACAGAGTATGAGTGCTGGTATGGGCTTAGGGCCCGCCATGGGCAAGCCGAGACGCATCAGACCTGGGATATCTCGTTTCTGGGAGTCCATCGCATCCCCTGGCAAGGGCTCTCCACACTCTTCATCATCCTCGCCCCAGGGTGCACAGCTCACGCCAATTCCCGCAACCGCACGAAATCGAGTCCGATGCCCGGCTTTTCGGCTGTCCGCAGTAAAACATCTCCCATGATGGGTGTCGGACGGAGGCTAAAGGAAAGGCGTCGCATTAAGCGCGTGAGGCGAGGTACTTTTGAAATGGATACCGACGTAGACTACGGTGCCTTGGATCCCCTCGATGGCGAAGAGGGTGAGTTGGTTGGTTGTACGTGCACTGGTTGGGGAGACGGCGCCTGTATCTGTGGTTATGGACATCCGGACGTCTACGATTATGGGCATGGGGAACCGGAAAGCTTGGGTGAGGGAGGTCGGCATCATACTATTGACCTTCAAGAGGCTATCAACGCTGATACCACTTTCTGATAACAGTTCGAAACCCTCCATCTCCCCTTACCCGCCTCCCCGCAGAACTTTTTCTCCAGGTTCTTTCCTACCTACCACTACGCAGCGTCCTCGCAATTTCCTCAACTTGTGCAACATGGCGTTGCCTCGCACTCGACAGCGGCGTCTGGTGGAGTCTATGGCAAGCACGAGAAGGCGTTCCTCGTGTACCCAATCATGCCCCAGGTCAATGCACAGACCTCGGTCATCACACCCGAAACTTCGGTGCGAACTTTGAACGCCGATGTCGGGGCATCAGGGACGAAGGCATTGGCCTCCTAATGCCCACCAACGAACAGAGCAAGACGGAGAACAGTGGGATGAACCGAGGGGGTGGGCTGTCGACTTTGACCGGGCTAATATGAAACTCAAGGAGACTACAAGGCTTGGGCGTGAGGGTGCTGGTCAAGGGGTGTTTATGCCCCCTTGTGAGATTACCCAAGAAGGAGAGGAAGGCCAGCATCCAGATGCTTCCCCAGAGGAAGAAGATGCAGAGAGTCACGCAGCTGAGAAGCAAGAGGCGACACCGTCGGAACCACAACTGATATAAAGACAAGCACCTCTCATGCTTGATTGGCATAATCTCTACCGTAGCCGGTCGATTCTCGAGCAACGGTGGCGAGATCCTGAGCGCGAACCCCGAGAGCTTAGAGTCAATGGTCATGAAGATAGGCAAGTATTTTAATGCTCGCTTTCGCCATGGCTTGAATATTCTCGACAGCGTTCACTGCCTAGACTTTGATTCGTCACGCATCATTTCCGGTTCACGGGACCGAACGATCAAAGTGTGGTGTATCAGGACTGGCAAGTGCGTTGCTATCTTTAAGGCACACGATGGCAGTGTTCTGTACCGGAAATTTGAACGCGATTGGGATCTGGGAAGCGATGGGGTTTGCCGCGGTTTTATGGTCAGCAGAAGCAGCGATTGCACGGTGTGTGTCTGGGATCTCGTTTCTACGCCTGTGGGGTCTGGGGAGAGAAATAGTCTCACCTCCACCAGAGGTAATAGACTAGGAAAGTCGTGGGACTCTCGCGTAGCCGCAGCAGCTGGGAGCTTCGGCGCCCCTAGGGAGATTTCCGCGGTGAAACGCAGAATTCTTCGAGGACACTCGGGTGGTGTATTAGACTTGAGGATGGACGACAAGTGGATTGTCTCGTGGTAAGTTGTTTCCGTGATTGTCGGATTGTCGCTCTTCATATTCGACTCAAGTTCCAAGGACGCATTGATGCATATTTACGATCGGAAGACATTGGCTCTCCACACCATCTTGCGTGGTCACGAAGGTCCCGTAAATGCCGTTGGGCTGGAGAACGGCCGAGCCGTGAGCGCAAGCGGTGATGGGAAGATGATGCTCTGGGACGTCGAAACAGGTGAATGCATACGGATCTTTGAGGGGCACGAGAAGGGGCTGGCTTGTATTGAGTTCAAGGCACGTTGTCTTTATCTGGTGATAATACGTTTGCTCAGTGTGATGTCACAGGACGGTCTTATCCTGAGTTTGATTCTCGCTCTCCTCTGTCATCACCTTTTCAAGATCCAATCGTTGCGCAATGCTAGCATTTACGTTCAACACGACCCTCAAACAGCTTTTCCTGTCCTCCACCCAGTTCACCTCTCAAGCCGCCCTCACCCTCGCAGTGTTCCTCTCGAGTCGGCGTCTCTCTTGCACCTCGATCTCACGTCGAACAACATCGATCTGGCGGGAGTGATGGCGGTCAGCAAGGTCTGAAAGCGAAGCATGTGATGCGGTGCCTCGATCTAAACATACTTCCCGACAATGAAGAGTTTGCGAGGATCCGTCGGGCCCCGGGAGATTTTGAATACGTGTGTGAGGAACACGGAGGACGCGGAGAGAGCAGCACAGGGTGCGAGTGCGAGTGCGGGTGGGGCTGGTGAGGGACACGGACAAGGACAAGGACACATGAACGGACATACCAAGGGGAAGCACCTGCGATGAGCGGGAAGGGGTCGAGCAAGGGCGTGTGGGGGTTAATCGAGGAGAGCGAGTTGGCGAAATAGATTCGGATGGGGGTTGAACTTCACGACAAGGTATGTTTGCGTTACATTGGAGTTGGAGTGATGAACGTACTAACTTTGTGCTGTAGACGGACTTGCTGTCGCGTGCGGAGGCGCTGTTGGCGCAGATCCAGGTTGAGATCGATGAAGGTGGTGCTCGACCGGCGAGTTCGAGCGTCACTGCTGGCACAGGTATAGGATCGGATAGGGAACGGAACACGAACTGGAAATGGGACTCGTTGATAAGGCGCGCGAGACTGTCGAGGTTCTCACCTCAGATCCAATCGAGCGCGACATCGGCGGACGAGAGCAAGTTTGAGCGGTTGCTCGGGTTGTGCGATAACCTGAACACTGGGGTCGACATGCTTGCGTCGTGCGCGGCTCGTCAGTCGGCCGTGTGAGGTCTTGGGTTGGTGGTTTGCAGGGTGTGTGTGTGAACGAGGAGACGATGGTACACGACAACGAGGACCTGCCGCTGACACCGCGCGTGGACAAGGGCAAGGGGTGTGCGGAGCGTGAGCCCGACTCTGAGGTGCCCGAGAAGGTGCTGAGTCCTGCGTTCATGATTTCTGAATCTGAGGACGAGGATGAAGACAAACATAGATACCTGGACGTAGAGGAAGGGGTGGATGAGACAGGTGGTGACGTCGCCCACGGATAGGTGCGCTTTTTCCGGTCATGCGATGTTGATCTTTCTAATCGGGACCTTAGGTCCACGGTGTTGCTCTGTCCGGAGGAAATGGAGGGGGGCAGTAGTATGTGGGTGAGGACCTTCGACGCGAGGTATGTCTCCAACGTGCCTTTACCCATTCAATACCCCAAAATCACCACTCGTGATCCCACAGCTCCTGGAAGCGATGGTCGAACACCCACCGCCACGCGGCATCTTCGATGATTACGGGCTAAAAGTCGGCGTGGGTGTGCAATCCTCCCACCTTCGTCGCCCGCGACGGAGGACCGGACACAGGCACAGTTCAATAAAGGGGGACCGCTTTCGCCGCGGGTGTATGTGTCGACGCGGACGCGGTCAAACGTTCCACCGTGACTGACGATGACGACGAATTCACCTGGTAGGTCGTCGAAGTTGGCTCGCCGCCAACGTCGCCGCGTGCTCCGAGTCAATGGGGGTGTGGGGAGAGGGTTTCCGTTGTTGAGGAGTATGACGTCGTCGCAGGTATAGGCGTTGGATTCCATCGTCTGTTCTCTCTCTCTCTCTCTCTCTCTCTCTCTCTCTCTCTCTCTCTCCTTTTTTTTTTCATCTTGAATGGAACATCGCTTTATCTACCCCCCAAACCCACGCGTAGTAAGTACGGAACACTTTCTGGGACCTTAGGTCAATTAGATACGTACGTACGTACATACATATCCACTTTCGTTTCTGTTCCCTGATACTACGGTCTTGGTTGTGCCAACTTGAAGTTCCGTAGGTACTCGCCAATACCGTCCCGCACTTGGTCGACACCTTTCGCCGAATCCGTCTTATTTTTTTATAGGTTCGATGGAGCCATTTTCTGGATTAAGAAACTCGGAAATGCCGACGATCAACTGTGCACACACCAAGATTCTAAGTACCATTTAGTATCACACAATGCACTATGTAGAGACTGCACGAGAAGATTTAAAAACTTTTCACACGCCATACTTCAAGTGTTCGCCATTCATTGTCACCTTTTCTCAGCCCATTGCATCCCTCCCGGCTCCGCAGCGAAGTTCAAAGAAATCGTAGGACTGCATTGCATTGTCACGGTCTTATTTGATCCGATTCGACTCAGATCATGTTCAAGTTCGCTCCGCAAAGTACGTACAGGCATGCCAATGATTTGTAAACTGTGCAACGCTGGCAGTGCACGTGATCTGCCACTCTCCTCGTGCCTACGTTTAACATTTCGTATTCGAGTTCGGGCCTATGTAATCATTTTAGGTCAGTAGTCATGGTAGCATTCGCGGCAAGTCGTCTTCGACAAAGACATGGTGAGTTGACGTGCTCGGTATATTGTCCGAGTCTGATATATTGTGCAGGTGGCTAGGACGGGCCGCCTAGGTATGTGGTCCGTTGTGCGCTTGTGGTGTCCGCGCTGACCTGTCTCGATGTCAGCTAGCGCCTTCGGATCGACTCGTCTCGACTCGTTGCGTTTCAAGTTGTCGCTCGCTGCGCCGTCCGTTCCGAGACTCTCATCTCCCATGGTATACGACAAGTATGCTGTCGTTCTCGCGCCTCCAAACACCTTCATCACCTCCCGGCTCGCTTGACCTGTGGACTTCCTGCCCAGTATCAGGCTCTGGTGCGTCCATTCCGTCGACCTCGCCCTGATCGTCTCCAAGGCAATCTGTGATGGTGTAGATGTCGCCCCTGCGCCGATTTGCTTCCCGGCTCACCTAGTTCGTCTGGAGCCCTCTGAGGTGAGTTCTCCTCTGTTGACTTTGAGCGTTCTAACGCGTTCCCTATTTATTTATTTTTTCGTCCCTGGGATCCCCATCGTCCCTGGATGGTCCCGACGCGCTCGCATCCCCGTTGGGATCGTTGCTGTGACCGTTCGTGTCATGCGCTCAGCCTACGCACTCAACCGCGTCATCGTCGTGCTCCTCGTTCTGGCTCGGGGTCGTCCAGATGATTGGTGTGGTGATGGGAGATGTTCGGGGGATAAACCAGGTACGTCGTCGTCGACCGATGCGATGTCCTGACCGTCTTTGACAGCCGTTGTCGATCGCTCGTGTGCCCTCGCACTCGTTCTTTCCTCATTAATTGACGCGTTTCATTGCCTCTCGCCCTCAATCTGCGCCCTCTTGCGCTCTTCTTCGATCTCCCCATCGACCTTGTCGTATCCGCGCCCGTCCCGAGTGATGCACCTGTGGCCTCCTAGCTCGATAGAAGCCGACGATCCAAATTCGCAAAGGGAGCCTGAGGAAGGGGATAGAAGATAAATTTGCGCAGCTTAGACCCGAAGTCTTCGAGACGCTGCGTACGTTGCCTTACACAATCATTGGTTGAACATCTCTTCATGAGATCCCTCATTCAGGCCGGACCTCGCACCGCACCTTCAGCAGCCTCGCAACCACCTATAGACTTTCCTTCCTTTGTGTTGCTTTTTTCTCCGCGCGGCACCATAACCCCCTACCTCGAATCCTCAGGCACCCCTCATTCAAGACTACCTTACTAGATACGGTGATGCGTTCGGCAGCGAAACCGTCGTTGGTGCATCGAGCAAAGCGAGGCTCCTGTTCGTTCTTTTGCCAGGGAAAGCGTATGGGGTCCTCATGGACAAGCTGTTCGCAAGGGATCCAAAAGGCAAAGGGAGGGAAGGCGAAGAGTGCACAGTCAAGTCAGAATACAACGGCGTTGCTTGGATCAACGACATGGGAAAGGACAGGTTCGGAGATGCGAGCAGGAGACTGTTGGGAGAGGCAGGAGGTGCAAGCGACCTTGGAGTGAAACATCATGTAAGTGTAAGTGCCGGGTGTCGTCCTGGCCGTTCCGAGTCCGTATTCCTACTTGTCTCTCTTCGAAATCACGCTAACGGTTCTGTTTTCGGATGATGTTAGTTCACGCTTTCCCTCGCAAAACTTTCCCAGCTTGCCAATTTGCATGAAGGCGGAACGTTGTACGAGAGGACGCTTGATGGTACGCTGTCATCATGCTCTCGAGGTTCGCAATTATCCTGAATTCGACGACTTTTGCCTTCGTGACAGCATTGCATGATGGCCTGGATTCTCAAGTCATCGTCGTGCAATCAAAGTTGCTCGCGGATTTTAGGAACGTGGTCACGGTGGTGAACTCGATGCGTGGAAAACAGAGAAACAGCTTGGACGCGCAGGTGGACGCCATTCTGTCTTCGAAAGCGAAGAAACTCGAGGGAGATCGCAAGGGTCTGGTACTAACAGTGCGTATCTGGACCCATTTGCCAGTGCGACTCGTCATTTCACTTCACCCCGAATCACGGACTCCGAGTCGGAAGTGTTCAAAAATCACGTGAGGGATACCTTGCACGGCAAGGTGCTGTGGACATACCACTAATCCTGAAAGATAACACGGAGAGCACAGATGGCTATGCAACCGCGTTGCAGCTGCTTGCGAGAGCCGAGGTAGTTCTATCTGTTACTTATATTAGAATGCTGAATCTGACATTTCGGGACACTCCAGATGCTCGACGACTGTCATCGTATAGAAGAACTTGGTGTCGAGTGTATTACCACGATGAGTACGTTTTCCGCTCTCCTTATGTTCCTTTCGCGCATACATTCAAACCTACTTTACAGCTGGGATGCTGCATCCGTAAAACGTCCAACGTTACCGACGCTCAACTGAAAGCCCACTTGAAGCTGTGCGACCACACTGCACCACACCCTCATTATCATTCTATCGACGCTTGCCGCAGTTGCTCCGAACAAATCGCTGCCAGAAGGCATTGGCCTCGATCCTTCGCAGTGTATGGATAAGCTCATCCTAGTCCGCCAGGTCAAGAGGTCGATCCTTTTGCTTTCCCTTTCCGTCAAAGAGCTTGACAAGCATCGCGTCAACGTGACATCTAGAGATGAAAGAGCACGAGCTCTTGCAGAACGCATAGACTTCTAATGTCCTCAAGCGATCTCAATCGGGAACATGCAATTATCTAGCAGTTGCATGTCGTCTATCGATCAATTACCATTTGAATAAAGACTCGCCAAAGGGCATAACGGAATACGGTATATCGTCTGCATCTTCCCCTCGGGCAAGAACGACCTTAGGGGCGAATTTTGGTCACTGTTGACCGTGATTCTTCACTGCCATCATTCCGCAGAGCGGTGGCAGGCGGCGACCTTGTCCGAGTCGTACCGAGTCACGTGGAGGACTTTAGCGTCCAAATGCGGTAAGACGCATTTCGGATTTCTCCGTATCTTCGAACTAACCGACCGGCAAGAGAGAACGTGCTTATTTACTCGCTGCCAAACAGACTTCCAACAGACTGCCAATGGCGTTCGCCATGCATGTCAAGGATGAGCTCGAGGTGGCAGGTTGGCCCGTCGAACCATCCGTTTCAGCACCCCAAAACGGCCCATCCGAGTCCGAGTCAGCCGCTACTATTGGCGGCTCCCAATTTTGGATTCTGGAACTTTACGATCGCGTTAATGTTAATCACACCTCCTGCTCCTCCCAGCCGTCCGTTCCCGTTCCCGTTCCCGTTCCCGTTCCCACTCCCACTCCCACTCCCATTCCCACTCCCGTTCCCACCCCAATTCCCCATCCAAGTCCCCTTCCTAGTGCCAACCCTGACGCCAATCCTGACGCCAATCCTGATGCCAATCCTGACGCCAACCCTGATGCCAACCCTGGTGCCATCCAAGTCCCAAATCCTGACGACTTAGTCCCAAATCCTGACGACTTAGTCCCAAATCCTGACGACTTAGTCCCAAATCCTGATGACTTAGTCCCAAATCCTGACGACTTCGACGAGATCATAAAATTTCTTCAAAATACGCTATCCGCCGATACCGTCATTGTTCCACCCATCTCGGCTGCGGCCCTCCCAACCCTCAACGGCGATCTCATCAACCATCCGTGTCGCGTCGCATCGGCGTTGGGGCGCGGCCTAGGGTCGCTTGCTTGGGGTCGAGTGCTTGCAGAGATGTCCCATCTCATCGTCCAACACGTCAAGCGTGAAACTATGGGAACATCGGTTCCCGAAGGTGTTTTCAACGAAATTCGGGAAACCGCTATGGAGCGCATCGGACGGAGTCAGTTTATTCTTGAATCGGGTAAGTCACATCTACGCTCTTTAGCCGCAGACAAACTGATATGCGTTGTAGTCACTTTGGATCGGCTCAATACGTTCCAGGAAGACGTCGACGTTTCTTGGGGGTCATCGACATTTTGCACGCTCGTCCGACAACATGCGAGTGGCACGCCGCATTTTTTTTTTAACGGCGAGAGGCTAAATCTATTTTGCAGTTGAACGAGGTTGTACGCACAGCCCGAGAGAGCAATTGCGAGAAAGCGCGACACTTCGTTCTTGCGGACTCAAAGCATCCGGGCATCGTCCGATCTGACATGACGGTCAAAGAGAAGGAAAATCTTCTTAAACAAATGACCTTCTGCTCTAATTATGGCTGCATGCTCCTCCATCGTTTTGTGGACGGAAAATGCATTTGGTTTGGAAATGTCGATTTTGCGTACATGCTGAAACTGTCGCTATACGATCATCAGGAAAATTTTGAAGAAATGATCATTTAATATATAGCTTTAACCACCATATAAAGCATATACTATGTATCAAAATTACATGTGCATAGATAATGTTATTTAATCCCTGGG
>JBBPPA010000648.1:0-18750 GCA_038091735.1 Leccinum pellstonianum | reverse complement strand
TTGGACGTCGCTCCGTGTGCTACGAGGAGATGTGCTACGAGGAGAGGGTGGCAGTACGCTGAGAGTGGGCGCGGACGAAAGCGCTCTCCGGCCCGGAACGGGAGCCCGAGTTGCCGGGTATGAGCTGCGAGGTACCCCTGCCTATTGAGTAGGTACTTATGGCCTGGGTGGGTGGGAACACCTCGCAGGTGCGTGTACGGATCGCGCGCTCCGGACCCCAGGGGGGTGAGCTGCGAGGAGTCGGAATGGGAAATGGAAGCAGGGTGTGGTGGGTGGGTGCGCTGAAAAGGGCTCGGACGAGCGTTGCAAGGCGGATGAGCGACGTGGTGAGCCCTTGCACTGTGGCTTCACTTGTGCCTCACTGCACTACAGTCCGACCCTGTAAGGCTGTTGCAACAGACCATCAATTGACCAGAATTCCTGTATATAGTTCAAGCCTTGCTCGAATTCTTGGCTATCGAAGATTCGGCTTCGAGATCATCAGCGTGCCAGTGGCACCAACTACCTGTCCAGGACATCAATGAGTTCGACACGGGACACAAGTTTTGCGCGAGACTGCTTGGCGGCCATGCCACAACTTACGGATGCCTGTAGACGAGAAGCAGTCTGATTGTTGATGGCACGAGTGGTAACCCAACGCCCAACGACCAATCTATGATGTATTCGCCAGCCTCAGATGACATTGATTGAATTCAGTGCTTCGAAAGGATGACTATTGCGATCCGTTGATAAGCGGAGGGCTTCACTCAGTCTTGCTATGTCATCTGCGCTGCTATTCTGCCAAACTGGATTTACATGGATTTCGGGACGATTTGAGGTGGACCCAGTGGACTGGACGAGTCCGCTGAGGGTCAAACAGCAACTTTGTGAGGGGGTAAAGTTCAAGTGTGATACAGCGATCGAGGGAAAAAGTTCGTACCCGACTTGTTTCGACTTGGATGGGCCAGAATCTCAGGCAGAGAAAGACGAGGACGACTGGAGTAAGGATTTTCCGACAGAATCCGGCTGTACGGCGTCACCCGCCAATTGCAATTTGCCAGTGGGACTGGCACCAGGTCCAGTGGTGCTCGCGATCATATTACTGATCATGAGACACCTCTTATCAGCGGCTGACACGGTGGACGATGCTTCCGTTTCCCAACTCTTTTGCTTTATGAATATTTCCTGCGCCCTTGAAGACCAGATCACTCTTACGTTACCGGCCACCTATCCTCACGACGAACCTCCTGCAACTCTACCTTCAATCATCACACAATCTCTGGCTGTTGCTTGTCAGTTTACGAAGGAAAAAACTATGGTCGCATGGAACCTTTTTGAGAGTGTCTTGTGGAGCAATGTAGCTCCTATGCGGTCAAACTGACGATACCATGTAATGGCTGGGATGAATGGGCATGGCACATGCCATGCTGCATGTGCCATAGTGGGTAGATTCCAACGTGTGGACTTCAGTGAGTAGGTGCGGCGCACTCCAACAGAGTTCGGCGAACTCCGCGGACGACGGCGGACAGCCGAACCGCGCCGGAAAAGGCAAGGTTCAGTCTTTCTGGGAACAGTGATAACTCATGAATATCAGTAACAGGTTCGTACAGCCAGCTGGAGTTAGTCTTGAATGTTTTCCATCCAAACATAGATTGGACGTAGTCTTCCGTAGGCAGACCCTTACTAGGCAGGAAGACAGTCGTTCCTTTTATTAGGGATTGGTCGCCTATTCAAACTTGAAAACGGGGATGCACTCACAACTTCGTCGGGAGGTTGCGGAACAGACCGATTTCCCTTTGAGTATCCTCTCCCCACACCCCCGAGAGTTTCCGACCGCGTCCTAGGTGGCACTTCCCAGTGGCAGGATGCGGAAGCTGTTCTGGGCCTCGTGAGATAACTCTAACCCGGTTAATGACATTGCTTATGATCGGGCCTATCCGGAGGCCCTCTGCCATCGATTTTCTCAGTCATCACAGCGCTATAATTAACTAGATTCCGAGATGCTTGTCCAGACCTCGGCCACGAGGGTCCGGGGGTTGTGGAGTATCAGTATTACAGTTCTGGTTGACACGGAACGGACCGACGCCCGAGAACACCCGGCGGTGGACAAAGTGTTTCCAATATTCTCATTCGGAACGGGAGTACTTGTCCTCGCGGTCAGGTGGTTTGCTCGCTACGGCGTCCGTGGCGCGAGTTCGACAAAGAACATGATATAAAAGCTGAGCGGACGATGGTGAGTTGCATCGTCACCCCTCCCATTCCTACTCACCGGTCTACCAAAAAACCCACCCGTTCCAATTTCTAAGTAACCATGAAGGTGGGATGGCTAGCCCCTATACGCGGTCATGGCATTTATTCATTTTGATCTAGGTCCTCGCTATCTTGTACAAAGGTGAAACTGCCGCCGTAGAAGAGCCCCGTCTCCTCGGTACCGTCGAGAACGAGGTGAGCATCGATGGCAAAAGTTTGCGCCAACAGCCATACTCATCAGACACCTCATAGCTCGGCATCCGCGAATATCTCGAGTCGAAGGGACACGAATTCATTGTATGCGCGCCCTCTAATGTTCTCTATGGTTTCGTTTGCTCACGTCTCCGCGCTTCACGCAGGTGTCTGACTCCAAGGAGGGCCCCAACAGCGATTTCCAAAAACACATCGTCGACGTGAGTCTATCGCTCCAAAACTGATGCCCGCGTGACACTTACTCATATCAATTTCAGGCCGAGATCTTGATCACCACGCCATTCCACCCTGGATACCTCACAGCTGAGCTCTTCGAAAAGGTATGTATTCCCTGGTTCTTGTCAGTTGAGCACGTTCATATGGTTTCCCTTTCGCGTAGGCAAAGAACTTGAAGCTTTGCGTCACGGCCGGTGTCGGTTCTGACCACATTGACCTCAATGCCGCCGTCAAGAAGCAAGTCCAAGTTTTGGAAGTCACTGGGTCGAATGTCGTCTCCGTCGCTGAGCACGTCATCATGTCCATCCTCCTCCTCGTCAGGAACTTTATTCCTGCCCACGAGGTAACGTGACACGTTTCATTGACATAGGCCGCGATCTCAATCAGACATTCGTATCGTTGCAGATGATTGAGCGCGGCGATTGGCAAGTCTCCCAGATTGCCCGCAACGCATTCGACTTGGAGGGCAAGGTAGTTGGAACCCTCGGTGCTGGTCGTATCGGCTACCGCGTTCTTCAGCGATTACTTCCCTTTGACTGTAAAGAGCTTCTCTACTATGACTACTCTCCTCTCCCTGAAGGTAATGTTCGACCTTCTCGCCTTCTCGATCGCATCTCTCATCGTTCGCAATAAACAGCTGCTGCCAAGGCAGTCAAAGCCCGCCGTGTCGAAGACCTCAAGGCCTTCGTCTCTCAGTGCGATGTCGTGACTATCAACTGCCCCCTCCACGAGGGTACACGTGGACTTATCAACGCCGATCTCTTGAAGCACTTCAAGAAGGGTGCATGGCTCGTCAACACCGCTCGCGGTGCCATCTGCGACAAGGATGCCGTCGCGGCGGCCATCAAGTCCGGGCAATTGAACGGTACGTCCGCGCTTCTGCTGCCGCCGTGCAGACGTTCTCCGCATACTCACTTTTTCTCCTTTTCTTTGACGCAAAGGTTACGCGGGCGATGTTTGGGACGTCCAACCTGCGCCTCGCGACCACGTCTTGCGAACGGCCAAGAACCCGCTCAGCGGTGGAAACGGCATGGTCCCTCACTACTCGGGCACGACGCTCGATGCCCAGGAGCGCTACGCCAACGGGACGAAGGCCATCATCGACAACTATCTCAATGGCAAGCCTCAGACACCGAGTGACATCATCATTGGTCTCGGCAAGTATGAGACCAAGTCATACGGCAAGCGGTGAGCACTTGCGTGCGCAGGGGTCGGTAATGTTGGTACCGCACATTTGTGACGGGTGTATAGACATGCTACGTATGTATATGTTGTGTATATATTTATGAATCACTCAGCCAAGTCGCACATTCTCCCACTGTGAGCGCCTGATGGATGCTTCGAAGGAATAAGGAACATAGTGGAACACATCGTACAAAAAACCTTGCTCTGATCGGCGAGTGCGGACAACAATATTCCTCTATTCGCGCACAGAACGTCATCAAACCCCATCTTCCGGTCCACAGAGCTCCTCTATATCAAGTTCGTGTGTGACGAGCGACGCGCGCTCGCTGTTCTCTGCACCCACGATATCTCTGTCAACCGCGAACCGTGATCGTGTCTCAGGGTCGAGTGTACCCTCGAGCGAATCTACGATGATGCGACCGATATTGGGGAGAAACTGTGGGGGACGAGATTGGTACCGGGTCGTTTGCCAAACAAAAGACGTGACGCGAAGCCATGCTTACTTTGAATCCATGTCCACTACCAGACGTGGCCAAGAGCAAGGTAGGATCTCCTGGGAAAGGTCCGATGACCCAGTTTCCGTCAGGCGAATCAGTGTACCTAAGGTGATGAAGTGAGCTCCTAGGTAAGACGTCACAGACAGTTTTCGTTGGGGAAATTTAATAAAAAGAAAACAGAATAAGAATAAAGAATAAAGAAAACAAACAGAAAACAGAATAAATAAGAAGCGAAGATTTCTGCCAGGGGGTCTTCAATGCTCGACTTGTCTTCCCGGAACTCGCCTGAAGCACCCACGCTAGTAGGTAACACGACTTCAACTTGGGGCTAGCTCGGAGTCGCCAATGGTACGTAACAGTTGATGATCCGCCGAGACAAGCGCGATGCCAATCGAGATATGCTCGTGCAGTAGATAATCAGTCTCAGCCAAATGTTCGGGAAACAAAAATGGACCCTTGAATTTCCCATTTGAGCAGTAACGTTGGCAAGTGGTTTTGAAGATGAATTAATCCTTATGAGATCAAAGTCTAACGGAGCGCCACATCGTTATGCCATGAGGAATGCAGGGTACGTCATCGGCCCCGGCGGGCGTCGGACGAGGGATGAGACTTGATAGGACGAGGATGTTATCCTCCAACGATCTCGGCGCCGTCAACGACCCCCGCGCTTATTCAGTGGGATGCAGTCGATTGAGCGGTTAACATCCTGACCATTATGTGAGAACACTGCGCTCGTGCCAGTGAGCGTGGAATTACGCAGATGAATCCATACCATAATCATCCGATGGCGTGGAATGCGACTAATCTAATCACTGGGCTCTTGAGCTGACTCCAAGCAGAAACGAAACGACCGCCATGAGACTTGACCATTTTCGCGTTTGATCGCGCGCTGCAAGAATCAATCCACGCCATATTAATTGTAGGGACTGCTAGGCCTTATCCAGGATGTCGTACACACTCAAAATTGGAATGGGGAAAACGGGGGCCAAGACGAAAAAAAAATGACAAAGAGCGGAAAACGAAACCACACTCACCAACACATCCTAGTAGAAGCCCATGGCTTCTCCGCCAGATCAGGGTACACCTTTCTGAGTTGATCCCTCAATGCCTGGAGTGCCGGCCGGGGCACACGCAGGCCATCACCCAAATGAGGGTGACTCGTGATTGTGCGAGGTGTTGATATCTTGCGGACAGTGGCGTGGCAAACGTCATTGCCAGGTTGCCTAGGGGAGATCATGTGGGTGTGTCCAGCCGTGTGGATAGCAAGCTTGATGGTTCCATCTTCGGTTGGCTACCGATAAGATTAGTTCGGCTGGACAATCAAAGAACGAAATGCACTTGACGATAAGGACAGAAAGAAACTGTGGTTCTTGTAAAGAACCTCACGGTCATGAACAATGAATGCATGACCAATGATCACACCAGCAACGCCCGCCAATCCGGAATTGGATCAATCAAAGGCGCAATCATCACATGACAACTAGAACGAGGGGGAAGCAAGCGCAAGATAGAATGCACCAACGCATCTTGACCCGCTCGGTCAAAACAAGTCAAGGTCCACAGGAAAAAATAGCAATCGGAGTCACGACCGTGACTCGTTATCAAAAACACCGAACACACAGTATCATGCAAGCACCCCATAAGCATGATGGTACGTGATCAGAATTTAGAGATAGGCGAAGTGAGAAATGAAATCGCCCCGCCGGACGGATCTCTTCCGATATCTGCAAAAATACTTGTTTGGTTTCTGTGGATGAATGTTCTGCAGCATGTAACAGCAGTAAAGACGCGCCCGCTTTGCCCTCAGATTCGGTTAGGTTAGGCTGTGAGCGTCTGGCTGTGGTCGACTTGCGAGCAAACAATTACGTTACCAGACGAAAAGCCCAAGAAAACAAGAACTGAAACAAGGAAAAAGCATGCGACTCACAGGGAGTGTGTAGAACCCACTGTCGAAATCCAAGTATACATGACAACCTTTGTACCGCTCCTGCTCTTCCGTACTGAGCTGTATCATCGCCATGCTCTGGCTGGATTTGGGTTTTAGCCAAACAATTGCATCATCAATGGCGGCATCCAAACCCAGTGGCCAAACACTTTGAGTCGAGCTCCAACTCAGGAAATGTGGCTGCGGTCCATGATCCAATGGTGAGTATAACCCTATCACCTTCGAAAAGTTTACCATCCGTGCACTTCACGCCCGTCGTCCATCCATTCTTGTCTTTCACGAGGCCGATGACCTCCTGGTCCTCGATCACTCTCCCATCCATCTCCCTCACACGCATGAGAAGGATTCTCACCGCCCGCGCTGCCTCTGCCCAACCTCCGTCGGCATTGAAGAAGCCACTGTAATTCGTCAACGGACCAACAAATTGAGGGTGCGTTTCCGAATCCGAGTGAATGGGAGTGGAGGAATGTAGAGAGGACAAGAGTTTAGTCTGAACAGCTTCGGAGTTCGGGAGATCTTCAATGCATGCACCGAAGTGTCGATCATTCTCCTTCAGCCTAACGTCGACCTTATCGCAACCGACGTTGATCACGCCACATCTAATCGTGATGCATCATTGAGTAAAGCAGAATGGGTGTACGAAGGTGGAGAAAGCATGATGAATGAACGAGGCTTCCGTTTAGTATGAACAAGTTGAAATGACGTACTCGTGATAACATTCCTGCCACATGGGCTCCTTCCATGCCACCATCGCTTCTCTCGCCAGTTTGGTATAAAACATGTCGCTGTAGCACGACCTCACCACTGTTCCAAGATGTTGTTAGCAGTTTGTTTGTCAGCTGAAGGCCAACGTCAAGTCAGTCATTTCGACACACCCTTATTGATATCAGTGCTAGCAGCGTCTACAGCGGGCAGCTCCTTCGCCCGATCAAGAACTGTTACATTCGTGTAACCACGCCCTAAAAGGTGGAATGCGGTGGAAAGACCAAATGCACCAGCGCCTACGATAAGGATCCGTGAGGCATTCGTGAGGGGAGTGGGAGAGGAGTCGGTTTCGGAACGGCTCTGAGTCATATCTCAGCGACTCTAGGAAGAATGTATGTGTTTGAAGCCAGCAATAGTGACGGCGATGCCGATAGACGAAATCCTTATCATGTTGAACAATCTTTCCGTTTCGGTACAGAAACGGAAGCTCTGCCTCCTTGGTGCAAACCTATCGACAACGTCAACCGCTTTTCAGGCATCGAAATTGAAGATATTCATTGCTTGCATTGGCTGGTCATACACAGACAAGGAAAAGCTTCATGGTAGAACTTCAAAACCACTGGTCAGCGGTAATTGGCGCGGGTTTTCAATGTCCATCTCCGATTCAAAAGTAAATAGACGCTTACCTGACGGCGACTGAATCTACAGATGTGGCTTCTTGTTGTCAACTCATTCCCAAGTGCTACCGGGACTCCGCTTTCAACTCCGCCTCACAATAGCCCCTCTGAGTCTACACTTCTTGTTTCAGTCTTCGTCGATCCCAACACTGTGCTCCATGAATGCCTTTTTGACAAGGACGAAACGCAGGTGAGACAACGACGAGAGCTACCAACTCACCACTGTAATGCCCCCGAACTTGCCCGAATGACGGCAGCACTTGGGAGGGCAGTGGCGAAGTGGACAAATGATCGATGATCCGTCAAAACTTGAACAGATACGTGCCCAAGTTAGTGTTTCTCGCTGCCCCCATTACCTCAAGGAGACAAATTCCTGGAACCGTCAGTGAATGGCAGGTTTACGCTTATAATATCTTGATCTTGACCTTGGCGGTAATCGTGGCAGACTCGGAGCGCAGAAGGTGAAGCACATAAACCCCGTGGGGCAAATTCGTCTGTGTCGGCCGGGTCAAGTCCAGATCCAGACCACTGACTGAAACGAATCGGTTTCTCTTGCCAATATAAATGAAGCGGAACGGAACAATGAAGCACAGTAATGCTATTTTGTTATCATTCTCGATGTGTTACAGTGACCGAACTATCAGAACGTCCCTGTTGCGATGTTATCAAACACGCTTCAGCCACCATAAAGGCCACACTAGGCCGAACTCGTGCAGGTCAGCTGTGTAGATGGCCCGAGATCTGGATATCGAACTTTTATTGTGCATTGTCAAGCTTATTGATCGTGAGGAAGCTTAGCGAGTAACCCCCACTGGGTTCGAGTGGCGCACCCACGTTCATCAGACGCGACGGCGCGGAGGATTTTGGGGCAGTAGGTGTTTCAAGTCGCTGTGGTGAAGGAGCCTGATAATCAAGATATCCAAACGAAAGAAGATTTGATGCGACTCTCGCGAGCAATGAAAATGAGTAAGCCTCGTAGAGTGGTACTTATCCCTTAGTACAGGGTCGCGTCGGGCCTTCCGGTAAACCTTGCCGCTTGCCTCCGCCGTGACGGACACGTCCTCCCTATTACGGCAGGAGGGCAAAACCCAAGTTCGATGGCCGACCGTGAGACCGAAGGATAGTAAAGGGCCGTCTTTGCAAATTGCATGATTGCGGAGGTACTGTAAGTACCATGTGTTCGGATCATCATGGGTAGCACATATAGGTTACACCGGAGAACGAACGTCACATCTGTGTGCGCAAGGTGGTCGTTAGCGTAACATCGGAATGTACATGGAAGGTTACGCCCACAGCTGATCGGAAGGGAGCGCATGAGGCGCCTACCTCTTGCGGTTTAGTCTGTA
Source organism: Leccinum pellstonianum (assembly GCA_038091735.1). Lineage (NCBI taxonomy): Eukaryota > Fungi > Basidiomycota > Agaricomycetes > Boletales > Boletaceae > Leccinum > Leccinum pellstonianum. The sequence continues at coordinate 9,737 of JBBPPA010000648.1, read as the reverse complement.
CTATGAAGGGCCGCCGTCGTTTCAGAGGACCCCCCGGCGCACGGAGTGGTTGCTAGGGAGTTGAGGAAGACAGCCTCTGAAGCCCCTGATTGATTTACACCGCAAATCACCTTGCCTGAAAAATTGAGGTGATATGAGACGATCGTCCTATCAGCATGAAACGAGGGCGTGTTTCGCGCGGCGCCACGAGAGAAATTCGGAGCACCAACTCCGTCCATCGTACATTGAAGGGACGGACTATCGCCCGAATGCGATGATTCGTCAAGATGGCTGCGGCGTGCATGCCCCGTTGATCGAGGTCACGACGCAGGTGTCGTCATCGGATGGAGAAAGAAGGAATACAGCGGTCGTGAGGATTCGGCTGTACGTTGACCAGCGGAATCGGGCATGGGGAGCCGATCACTGAACGTTTGAACCTGCAGCGCGAACTCCGATCTGAGGGGTACGGGTATCAGCGCTATCCGCCTAAGCCACGTTGCGACCGGGCCGCTGGCGTCGGCTGAACTAGGTACCTCCCTGCGACCAATGAAAGATTGCCGCCCAGGGAGGGGTTGAGTCCACCGTGCAGCCCGTAAGGGACAGGTAGTACGTACATTTTCATTTGTCAAGCAGAGCCAGAGCTTGACCATGTTGAGAACATAGCAGCTGTGCGCATCGCAACGGCGTGCACGTGGATTTGGCAGGAACCTTTTTGACAGAAACTGTCAGTTGGATCGCTCTCATAGATGCACGAGATCATCGCCTTGTACGTTATGACGTCACTCGATGGCCACTGGCACCTCCGAGTCCGAGAGGGGCTCCTGAGTTTCAACTAGCCGGCCACTTAAACATGTCTCGCGGTGAGTGCGTCTCTGCTGACCAGGACGGTCCTTTGCTTACCCTGTACCCTCAGACGGCCGCGCCATTTTCGTCTCTGACAGCAAGCCCAGCGCGCCCAGGCGCGAACAATTGCGTGACGACGAGGCACTTCGAGTCACCCCTGGGGAATCGCATGCCGCTACACCTTCTGGCTCTGCGCCTCACTTGACTTCCTATCCTAACATCACCCCCTACCCAGCCCCCACGAATTTCGATGCCAGCACGTGCATGGTCGACGAGTACGCAACCTACGATCCGGGCATGGCAGGTTGTACCACCCTCGACTCAACCTCCTGTCCCATCGCCGGCATGCCGTACATGGGTCACTGGCAAATCGGCTTATCGCCTTCAAGTTGCCCAGGGCCTCTCCTCACATCGAAATGCATCAGTCGCGGATATGAACGCGACGCTGAAGAGTACGCGTCCGAACTCGAGCTTCCCAAGATTCAGATGTCGTCGGCTGGCGAGAGCCCAGGAAAGGATGACAACAATCAGTCCCAAATTAGATTGTCTGTCGGTACACGTATTGTCGGTCCGTTCACCGTCCCTTTTCATCTTTTCTTGATATTGATCGTTCTCTGTTGACTCCCTTAATCTATCAAGGTCGCGTTGAACGCCTCGCTGGTAAAGTACTCCGCGGGAAACGGCACATGGTACACCTTTTTTTGTCTGGCAGCTACCCCATGACATTGGTTTGATACATCTTTAGACAGGCCATCTTTGATTGAAACAGTTAACTCTGATCATTTTCAACGTACAAGAGTATCTTGAAACTAGCTACTGTAGTTACAGTATTAACAAGTCTGTAGGTCATATGAAATCGAATTGGTACATTTAACAAGAAGTCGCAGAAAATGTAGGATATTCTAGCTCTAGGTGCATACTCCGGGCCCAGTTTGAAACGGCTTCCGAACCCTCATATATCGATATCATGACACGCATGTACCAGTACACGCGCGATTCGTCCATCCCTGATGGCCTCAGCGATGATCGTTACCTTGTCCCCAAACGTCGTGTCCACAGGCCCTCCCAAGCTGGCTTCCAAACCGGGTACAGCGTCGCGCATGCCAAACACGTTGCCCCGTAGGTTATCCGCACCATGCATCCGAATGCCCAGTTCCTTTCGGACAAACTCGTACAGCACGCGTGTGCGGGGCGCCAAAAATGCCGAAGCGGGCGTTTTACCGCGTGGGGCAATGTCAAACACTGGTGTAGGCGTGGCCGAGGGTGTCGACAGTCCAATGCACCCATTCCGTACGTCCGCCAACGACACGTCCAAGTACGCACATCTCAGCTCTGTCAGGAGCGACGCGAGCCCATCTGCCAACATCGTACGGAACGCAGTCACCTTGCCCAAGTCAAGTGCAAGGACGTCAAGTGACGTGAGCGCCTCGATGAGAGGAGAGATCGCCTCACTTGCCACCTTGGCCATTCGTGGTGCTGTGTCCATGCTGGTCGTACGGTCGAGTGCGTCGTACACCTGAGGCATCACCTTGCGCACAACCCCGTCCACGAGTTGGTCCTGAGCCAAAATTTCGAACTGTTTGCGCAGTAGGTCGCGCACCACTTGGGTGGACAGCTGCTTCATTTCGAGATACAGTGCACGGGCGTCGAGAGCTTGGCAAATAACGAATAAGTGCGTGGCTGCCAGCAATTGAGACACCTCGAGTGCTGTAAGCGTGTAGCGAGCCGAAATGAGGGCAAGGGAGCTAGCAAACATACTGTCAATGCCGAAAAGCTTACACAAAGGCGTAGTGCTTACTTGACACTCTGATTGTGCATCTCAGCACTGACATTCCCAACGCCTACATTCATACCACCAAGGGCATTCAGCTCGCCAGTATATGATGCGGCAGCAATATCAAGGCCCTTGCAACCGAAATCCAATGCACTTTCACCACCGGAAAGGTTTCCAGGCAACCCACGATTCATAGTAGGGTTGACTATCTCCGTGAGTTGCACAAACATGAGTCGGCCGATATGCGAAAGCGAGAGACGAAGATGGTCCATAGCGTTAGTGACTGACAGGGCTTGGAAGTTTCCTGCGTGATGGATTTTTCCTAGGACGGATGAGCCGCGTCAAGGACAAAGATCTGACCCATACACACCTTCTTCACCGGTCTTGCTCGGAGGCTCCACAAGCGGATTATCAGTCGTCGAGTTGACTTCGATCCGAATGGTTTCCTCGATTCTCTTGAGATCCTCAAACTGAGGACCCAACCACTGGGGGGAAGTGCGAAGGGAATAACGATCCTGCCTAAGTACACCTTGGTCTTCCTCGAGCTTGACCTCAGTCTCGTCGCCCTGTGCAAATTTGGATTCGGACAAGAGAGACCAGATGAGATGGGCCGCCTCGATTTGACCCGGGTGGGGGCGAGCATGACCGACAAATGGATCAAAAGAGCCACGAGAACCCAACATGGCTTCTATGGACATCGCGGTCAAGACCTGTAAATGAATGAGCCAATGCTCCAACACAGGATCCACTGATACCACTTACAGCCCCAAGGACGGCGACATCTTTGGCGCCATTGACAACAAGAGCCGCCAAACCTGCGCTAAAGGCAGTGCCATTAAGAATACCGAGGTGTTCCTTGGATGCAAGACGGAGGGGGGTTGTGTTTGTGTAGGCAAGGGCTTTGGAAGCCGGATACCAAGTAGAAGAAGGTATGTAGAAGGCTGATTGAGAAAGAAAGTTATCCTTGGCGAAGTCGTCGTCAGGAACAGAAGATGCGGGTGTGCTCGGCGAAGTGGGAGATGCGCCGTCAGATTCGGTACCAGTTGGTGTAGTGACCCGAGAGCCAGTGGCAGATGAAGATACTGAGGAAACCGCGAAGCGTGGCGTGGGAACTGTCAAGCGAGGGGGTCGCACAGCAAGGGATGGCAGAATCGGGGAACCACCCAACCAAACCCGGATAGCGGGGTTACCGATGAGCATGCCCGCGATGTAAGAAAGCGAGGAAAGGTCTATTCATGGAAATGAGTCATTAGCGGGCGGCAATAAACGATGACAATTATCAGAGTACTAACCACCGCTGGCAGAAATACTTCCGCGGAGAGGAACGAGCGGCACGAGGCCCTTTTGTATGACCTCGACCATCTTTTCGACAAGTTCCCAGCGCACACCAGAATGGCCACGCAGGAGTGAGTTGGTGCGGACGAGCATTGCAGCACGGGTCCAAGCTGGTGGCATTGTTGTCGAATGGATCGGATCCGACAGAGGCAAGGATGCAGCTACAGAGGATGAGCGTGGCGATAACAAAAAACAGGGGCAACAATACATACCATAAGATGAGGAGGCGTCATGCGAGACGGAGGAGGGCATCAGGGCGCCCGAATGCTGGTGCTGGAGCAGGGCGGCGCCAAGAGCGATAGGGTCGTCTGTGCGGGTGTCTGCGCTGCCACCAAAGCCAGTAGATACACCGTAGATGGAAAGGCCGGCTTCGACCTTGGAAGCAATGACGCGACGAGAAGCATCATGGGCAACACGGAGGTGCTCGCCAGCAGAGATACGAAGTTGCGGCGCGGAGCAAGAAGCCGAAGTCGAAGGAAGGTGGCGGGCAACGGCGGCGATCTGAGCGAGGGAGAGGTCGCTACCGGTGAGGGTGACGGGAGAGCCAGAGCTGTGGAAGGGTGAGCAGGAAGAGGGGGATGAGGAGAGAAAGAAACACACAGGTAGCCGTCGAGCTCGCGGACTTGAGTGCGATAGCTTGATATGAGAGAAGGCATGATTGGATGGGGGAAGTCAAACTGACTCGCACCGTCTTTTATATGCCTCGAATGATCCGCCCGTTTTTTTTTTGAATTTACATGCCTTTGAAGGAGACTCGGCTGAAGAGTGAAAAAAAAAAACCACGATATGTGACGTCGTAAGTACAGCGTGATCGAGATCAGCTGTATTGCTACTCTGGGAATTCTTTTCCCGGTTAAGCTCCGCCAAATCTCAGATATCCAACCCCCCAATATTAGCAACCCCCCCCAGTGACCCCCCCTCAGAAATACAGCATCCATGTTCTTTTTGATCACCGCTTCGACACAGCAACTCACTTTGTTCGCTCTCAAACGACATCGCTTCAGGCACCGCCAAGTCACATCCGGTCTTCGTCCTCACTAATAACCCGGAATCATTTCCGACGGCGTCAACAACCTTGTTCTTCGTTACCCTGCTTGCGACTCACATTCCAGTGTTTGCCACGTTGTTTCGACTTGGTTTCATTCATTTCCCTCTTCTCAAACTCTCCCTGACGGTAATCACAATAGAACGTTCAAACAGCACCTGCGAGCAACCATGCAAGCAGTGCCCATTAATAGACCTGCTATGGGCGCGTATCTGCACAGTCTGACAACGTTACGGGCCCCTCAGCTGCTTCACCGCTTTGAGGACAAGGGGTACAACCAACGCGGCTCCGCACCTTGAGACCACACCGGCCGCTCTCGGGATTCGTCCAATCGGCTTCGATCTTACGTTGAAGCTGAAACTGGCTCGCAGTAAATCATTCTCGGGACGGTCAAAGATGCCCAAACATCTTTTTATCATTAGGATTACACCGCAACAAGTCGAAACATCTGTGTTTTCCGTTTCATCGGCCTTCCTTCATTCGGAACTCCAAGCAAAATCAACGTGGATCAGGACCCATATGTGTACCCGAGCGTCAGGTTAATATATCTACCGCGTACATACGGCGAACCTTTTGAATACCGTGCCTCAACTATCTTCTAAATCTTGCACTCGTTATGATCCAAAACCCCCCTGCGATGTATTATGGTGTAAATGTGCAGTCCCGCGGCGCACCCCACGCACAACGATGATTGGAATATTTGCAATTGAGCTGCTTATCGTTCGGATGCTTGGGTTGCAATGTACTATGCGGCTTGTCGTGTCCCACACCGTCCGGACATATATGTACTGCGTGTCAGCTCAATGGGAACTATCTGATATAGTGGAATCGCGCACCACGGTCGACCACATGTACCGTCACTGCATGAGCGTCTGTCTGCCATTCTGGTAAGCACCCAAATCGACCTGGACTAGTAGGGGGAAAGTCAATTCCAATGTGAACAAACAACTTGTTTGATTATACTTGGCGCACGATTCAGATTCCTTGTAAGCTGTGCATCGCCGCGAGATCCTCATAAACCACGCTGAACTAGAATGCTCCCAAGCTCCGGGAAAGTCGACCTAATTAAACATTCATTGCCGCCAGGTGCAACGTCGATATGGCGCAGGCGATCCTTGCGAGACAGCAAGACTCACAGCCAGTAACGTTTCCCCTCTGGAATCGGAGCATATCTGTGGTGCCTTCATATTCCCGCATCCGCATCACATACCTAGTAGTGTCACGGTCCGCTTCTGGGTCTGCTTTCGCTCTGGTATAGTGCCTAGCCGATCACTCATAAAGTGCAACCTCAAATCGATCGTCCAATCGCGGCCAACGGTTTACGAACGCATCGAAGCCTTTCTTACCCCGCGTATAGCTACGCCAAAAATCGCTCCACCGTAACCTCTTCAAGTTCAGCGTCCAGACCACTCTCTCCGTCTTACACGTAATGACTGACCTGTCACCGTGTCGGGATCTCGAGGACGGGGACCATAGCATCCTTCGAGACAGCTTCTGAGAGCCCTAAGGAGGTCATTTACGTCCTCATTGTCATCGTCATGCCATCACATTGTCCTGAGGTGGCCGTGATCGAGTCATACTTTCCTTCGCGTCCTCGCCTGTAGTATGTCACCGATCGTCCGTCGCGTGGTTCATAGCATCCGGCATGACCATAAGTAGCCGTACCACGCCTTTACTCACCATCAGAGGGAACGCGATGGCCCCCGCTGTGCGTCTTCGTTGCGGCAGTCAAACACGACCGGGTGACGTGGTCCACGTTCGAGCTTGGGATCGGGAATTCAGGCCTGGCCGCCTTGACAGCGGCTCGTAAATTGGAGACACATATTCCAAGTCCTTGAGAGAAAGAAGAAAAAAAGAAGGTAAGAAGAGTAAGGAAAAATCAGATCCGTTTGCTGCGGGCGCAAACCGGAGTAACTCCCAGCTCCGCTGTTGATATATCTTTCTTTGGATACCGCCTTCAAGGGATACACGCTACCACAAATGGCACTGTAACACGGAAATCTCTGCCAGTTGCGAGTTCTCTAGTGATTGGAAAAGGTCCAGTAAAAGGAGCGCGAGCCTCCGACCTCAACACAGTGAGGTGCATGGAAAAAACAGACACAAACAAGGTCACGAAGACAAATTTGAAACGAGCAAAATAACTTGAAGACGGCAAACTTGATTCGATTTGATATCGAACGGGAAGGTGATGGCATATCTGAAGGCCAGCGAATTCTCTTGTGTGGAAGCTTGTCGTATGTATTGTGGTTACGTTGACAGGTTCCGATGATCTTGGACTGGGCAAAACCTCCGCGTGCAATTTCAGTCCCAGCCAAGTTTACCTTCAACGGGTTCCCAAGGTTTTTGATCTATCAACTCGGTCCGTGTTACATGTGCCTGGGGTGTTTTGAATACTATCTAACGCGATCGCGGGCTGTGATAGGAACGTTTCTACCGGCGAATGTAGAATCTCCCGATTCAATCGAAACCACACACCAATCGGCCCACCGGGCCGATATGAATCCAGTTATCTAGTACACGTTTGTGATCTATGGTCATTTGATTTCAGTGACAGATCATTCACGACGCACCTTTGCTTCTTCATCCTCCTGCTGGTGCTTAGATTCATCTTATCAGTCAACTTACGGGGATTGATTTCGTGTTTGATCATCACTCCAAGATCGGCCCAATTGTAGTCCCGTTACCTTGTAAAGAACGTTCACCGTTCACCACGGATGCTTTCTATTGCTTCCACTGTTGGTTTCTGGGAGCCTCCTTCTTGCAATGGTTCATATCTGATTGTCCCTGTGGCTCTCTCTCACTCTCATGCCTACGTGCACACGACAGGAATAATTGTGGCTCTCTCCTGTCTCCTGTCTGAGGGCTCGCGCACTCCATTTTGATACAAAGGCTATGCATGGGATAATCAGCATCGCGGGAGTGAAACCGTTGCGTACATGATACCATCATGTGATGTGACTATAAGTACCCCCCAGGGAGCATAGCCAGTCCGCTGACAACCAAATACTAGTGTACTATACCCGGGACAGCTAGATCAAATTACATCAATCTTGCACCAACGACGATCGTCACCAGGATTCGCACGGCGACATCCGTCCAACCATGGAGACTTGCGGACGTAGCATGGGCACGCAGCTTATTCCGAAGCTTCTTCGTAAACCACCCACCGTATTTGCAAGGACCATAAGGATGTCCGCCGATTGACGTTGTTATAGCCGACATTCGGCGGATATGCTGTCTCTGGAAATATATATATGCAGTATCATTTCCAAATCGACAATGCGCACCGCAATGCAAGGACCCGCACGGTCGATCGTAACTCGAGAGTAAATATTCCCAGAAGATGCCGATGCCGATAGTACCGCTTGTCTCTTGAACGCGTCTAAAATGGAGAGGAGCTGGGAAACCCTCGTCTCTGAATTTGTCGTAAACCGGAACAGAAATTCGCCAACGAGCCATCACGACCACATAGTACATAGCGTGTAGTCGGCACCGGAGATACTGAGATACGAGATAGAGATATTCGAAGCATGGAATTCGCACTTCGGTCGCCAAGTTGACATCTCAGGATTTTCTCGGGAGTCATGGGAATGGGGGGACTATCAAACCCGTAAGGCGTGAGTCCGGGACATCCATATGCCAAGTGCACCGCCCCGTCCAAGGCTCTCAGAGACGAGCATTTAATTGCGCTTCGCGTACTATCTGCACGTGTCTATCAGATAACGGCACCTGAGAAACGAGACAAAAGAGTGCGATAGAGTGAGAGCTCGTTGTGCGTTCCTAGTCATGGAGTGTATCCACATTTGGTGATGAAACCAAGTCGGTGTAGAACCTGACGATCTTACTCTTTCGACGCGCGCAGGCGTGTGTGTGTGGCTGTATATGTGTGGGATGGCGAAGTCGTCGTGGATACAAACTCGTCCGAACACGGTGGTTTGATTGTGTTAATCTTTTTCGCGACAAAGTCCATCGATGCTTCTGAACCGAGTCTCGAGAAGCTTGGGTGCCTTTCCCGCAGCCTGATTCGTCCGACTCGTCGAGGGGAAGCGACAGTGATCTTGCATGGAACTTGAAAGCCTCGGGTCGTGGAAGAGCTTAGCCAAGTTGTGTGAGAAAATACTCACAAATGCGGCGACGAAGTTCAGGGGATAAGATGCACAAACCTCACGCTGTTCATGTAAATGATGATCCTGGCCGTTCGTCGTTTGAACGGGAGATGATGATTATGATGGTTTGTAAATTAGCCACACAATCGAGCTGCCGCTACTACAACGTCTCAAATCTGACTCGTATACCCGGGCGTCATTGGCCGGGGTGTGGTAGTCAGCATCTAGTAATGATTGATTGATCCCGGGCCGTAGCCACCTTCTTCATTCATTCGTGACACTGATCATGATACTGGAAGGTAATACCGGGGCAGCCGTGGTATTTGGAGTTTCATCGATACCTTCGACTGACCTTACAATGACGTCATCAAGTTCATACCAATTCAATCCACAAGCGGTCTGATATCATGGAGCCATATGGTCAATGGAGTAGGTGCGATTCGAAAGGTTGTCTAGTAGTAGTGAGTCTATTTACATGAGTTCTAATGACCATGAGCTTCATTCTGCGTTACCATCTGCATTATTTTTCTGACGGTTTAAATTGGAACTTGGGAATCCAAGTAAAAATCATCTGATTGGCTCGGACCTGGATTCACACAGCCTCGAGCTCGTTGATAGGGTGGATCATGTTGGAACGAAATGAAGAAGATAACAA
>JBBPPA010000647.1:0-18751 GCA_038091735.1 Leccinum pellstonianum | reverse complement strand
GCAGTCGCCTCTTTGGCAACCCAACCGCGCTCAAAGTCCTCTTGACAACGATTGAGAAGGTACTTTCGGAAGAGTTGACCACCAGCGATAGGCTTGCCCTCCGTGTTCTTGATACCGTCATCCTGGACCTCGGGACTGATCCGTTCCATCATCTTGCAGCAGAGGCGCGCATACATTTCATTCCACGCGGCCTCGTCCGTCGCTCTCTCGAACACGAGCCTGATGACCTGGATGAGCGTACGGCCATCCCGTTCGTTTTTGCTGTTGTTCGCCCAAGTGATGATTTGGTCGGAGATGGAGTCGAATTTCTCCATGGTAAGCTTGTTGAGGAGGGACCTGACTTTGCGATCCACGAGTTCAGGTGATTCCGTGTCAGCCACGGGCTTGCGAACCGTACTCACTGCGACCCAGCGGTTAGCAGATATCTTGAGGGGGACAACAGGCTCGAACGCAGCCCCGAAAATAGGTGCAGCACCTGGGGCATCAAACCCGTGTCCATCATCTTGTTGAGAGAAAGTGATCTTGTTCGCATGAAATTTCCAAACACATACGGCTTCATTGACAGCAGACAAAGTTGTGGGCACGACCACGATGCCGCGCGCCGCCCATTTCCGATCCCGGAGCTCGATGACATCCTATCGTGGCAAAAAGCAAATGAGGAGGAGCACGCCGACACCGGAAACCGGACGTTACCTGAAGCAAGAACTGCACACGTGGGCTGACGTTGAGGCTCTTGCAAAGCTCCTTCATCCGCGTAAAGTACACGTCCATATGTGCCCTTGCCTTGGGGACATCAAGTTGCTGACCAACTGTTTTCAGCAATTGGCATAGACTCTCAATCTTCTCCTCCTCGGGATTTTCGACATTGCGCAAGAGTTTCTTGACACACTCGTGCATGATACGTTCCGGAAGCATCTGGAGCTTGGAGAGTTCGCCGATGAACTTGATAAGACCGAGGCGATGACATCTCGTCCTTTGAGCACCATAACACTCGTCCAATTTGGTTGCTTCTTTGGTGACCCAACTACGCTCAAAGTCTTCTTGACTATGATTGAGGAGGTATATCCTGAAGAGCTGACCACTAGCGATGGGCTTTCCCTCTGTATTCCTGATACCGTCATCCTGGACCTCGGGACTGATTCTTTCCATCATCTTGCGGCAAAGGCGCGCATATATTTCGATACATGCGGGCCCGTGAACCACTTGCTCAAACACAACCCTGATGACCTGGTTGAGCGTCTTGGCATCCCTCTCGTTCTCGCTCTTGTTTGCCCAAGCGATGATTTGGTCGGAGATGGAGTCGAACTTTTCTGGGGTAAGTTTGTTGAGAAGGGCCCTAACTTTGCTCTCCACAAGGTCTGGGTAACCTATGCGGCCAGCGCATCGCCTATGAACAGCACTCCAACGGTTTGCGGGAGTCTTCAGGGGAGAAACCAGCTTTACACAGGATCCAGGAATAGGCGTACCACCTACTTCAAAAAGAGCTGTCCTATTCGCATCTGAATACCTGTCATCGCGTAGACTTTGAGTATCTTTGATGTCAATGGCGGGGTCGCCTGTACCACCCTGAGCATCTGTATGTGTCGTAGCAAGTGGTTGTTGGTGATATCTTTCCTCCTTCCGCTTGGCTTCCTCTTCTTTCTTTGCCTGTGTTGCCGCCATGGGTCGAGGAGAGGCACCGGTACCATTAGGCACGGCGCGAGGGAGTGATCGCATCCCGGGTACAAATTGTGCAAACTGGTGCGGACCTAGCTGGGAAGGTTGCGCAGGAGGTTGTGGGGGGTGCTTTCCAGACGAGGAGGGTTGGTGATATGGAGGCAAATTAGACGGCCGAGTTGAAGGAGAGGAAGTGTCTGATGACTGCTGTTGAGGTGCAGAAGAGATACCCTGGAACAACTTTGCAATCTCGGCTCTGTTGAGAGTGGGTTTTGCCGAAGCAGAAGTTGCCGATGAGGATGTGGTAGAAGTAGTAGACGGCGACGTCACACTGGATGTTGACGAGGAAGTGGGACGAGCATGGAGCTTCGAAGGCCCAGCGTTCGAGAGAGGAACGGGAAATTTACCGTTGACATAGGTGGCCGGGGTAGCAGGTACGGATCCGAATGACTTTACGCTTTCGGCTTTGACCACGGGCGTGGCTGCGGGTGAAGATGACAAGGGCGGCGAGGTCTCGTCTATGGAACCAAAAGCGACGGCGGCTGAACCTGTAATGAAAAGATGAGGATGGAAAGGCAAGGGAGACGATGAGGACGAACCTTGTCTTACAGAGTCCACGTTATTCCGGGGGACACTGACACCTTTTTCGATTGGCACGCCCTGGCCTAACGCACTCGGACGGCGGGTGTGAGAGATAGTTATCGGAGAGGGTACATGGGAAGGAACAGGAGATTGAGAACGCGGCGAGGGAGCTGAAGGATTGCTGTTCGGCGGGGGGCCCTTCGCCCAAGGCGATTGCGATGGGAGCTGCGTTGGAGTCTTTGCTGATGCAATCGAAGCTTTACTCATTCTTGAGCGGAGATCAAAGACATAAACGACAGAAAAACACGAGTATACGCACGAATTTCTTGTCGCCGCACCAACACTAGTACTGGGGGAACAAAGGATACGTCTTGGAGTCTCTAAAGGCGGTGGTATGAACGACTTGTTTATCACAGTATGGGGTTGTTGGTCCATGGCGCGACGATAGAACCAGCCCTGCCCACAAACTGACTTAAAGTACACACACACTAGGACCTCTGACACCGTTACTCTATCACTGCCTCATGCCCTCAGCCTAGCCCACTGCACAGGATGCTGTTTGATAATGTTGCAGTGGATTAGGAGGAGATTTGAGTCAATGATACGAAATAGAGCGGCGCATAAATGGAACAGATGATATGGATCCGAGAAGCCTTACGCTTTACGCTTCGACCACGGATGCGAGTGTAGATGAAAATGGCAAGCGCACAGAAGCCTGGTGACCACTACAGAGCCGTAAACGATGGCGGAATCTGGAGTGAAGGATTAGAATGACCTTGACGAGGAAGGGATAGGGCAGAAGACGATGCACTTCGTAGCAGTTGCTGTCAGCATCTTTGAGTGGTGCTCCCTGGCCGAATACACTGGGCGGTGAGTGTAAAAGGTGGTTCTCGTCGCTCGATAATGGTGCGTAGTAGACGACAAAAGACCGGTGGCGTGGAGAGGAAGTGAAAGAGTTGCACAATGAAAATCCGCGAAGAACTTTTGTCCGGATTGATCGTACTCTATTGGGTCTCTGCTTATTATTGTGCAAAGGATGGGACCTGAGGCCTGAATGCGGATCCAACGCAAGGATGTGATGAAAAAAGAGACTGGGCTGAAAGTCGAAGGAATACTTACATGAGGATAACAGCGGTCGCGTACTTCGCTAGGCGTTGACGGGAAACGATGCACACCGGCTCTCCAAATGATTCAGACCTCAGCCAGTCAGATTCAATAAAGAGACGTTAAGTTGGTGATTTGAAAGATAAGTACGCAAGTGAGAAAAGTTTCAAATTTCAATGTGTGAATTATGTAATATGACAACCTCTTGGCTCTCGACTCCCGACAAGCACATGCATGAAGGAGCCAACCGCGAACGATCTGACACAAAAAACGCATCCGGAAACCGCAGAAAAAGTACCATTCGACCAAAACTTTGGTTTCTCACAAACTTCACCGCCCACACGATTAACAAGTTGTATTTCGTCAAGGCTGCCGATTGCCCATCCTGCGAGTGGGTGTCTTAAGAATACCCCTTACTTGAACAGGGGCTTCAAGTTGGACCGCATGGAATACTTGATTGTGACGAACCTTCGACATGTCGTTCGCCTTCGATTACTGCAACGGCGACGCCGGAAGTCCCAGTCGGAGCTGCTACTTCCGGGAGTTTGACCAGGGCGAATGCCCACTAGTTGCGTTGTCGCTTGAAATACCGATCGGAACTGCTGCGCCGGCAAGCGCCGTATCATTGATCCCATAGTAATCGTGGAAAATGACAACTCTTTACTCACTATGGGGTCTGACAACAGAATCCAGCCACCGCATAAAGTTCTCACCCTCCAACGTTGAGCGAAGCAAACGGAATTAGAGAAACCATCTCAGTAAGCTTGTGGAACCACTGGGGTAAGGCTCAAAACACACCCTGACGAGAGAGACCGGTTATTAGGCTGCGACGGTAGTCAAGTTTGCTAACGGGTGAGCCAGCGTGTAACATGTGTTTCAAGCGGCTAATAAGGTGTTCCCCTGAAGATTATCCGCACGGACACGTCGACGCTCGTCTCAGGTCACTCAATTCCGATGTGCCCGCCCCCGGATCCCGCCCAGTTGAGTAAGTACGAATCTTACGAATCTTGTCAGAGCTACAGATTCATTCTGCAGTGTGTATGGATTGCAAAGTGCGAAATCCTAGATGCGATTATCGTATAACTGTTCATATACTACCTAGGGAAGAAGTTTGTGACATAAGATGGTGATTATTGTAATAACAGATAACAATCCGCTGAGTCCATCGACAAAGGATATCCGAGTGGGTCGACATTCACATTACACGACGGTGATTGTCTGGTTCAACGTCTCCAAGTACGGAAAGAACCCGGCCTGCACAAACAGAAGTGAGCGTTCGTGTCATCTTGTTGTCGGCGTCGTATCAACTCACCCCGATGAGCGTGACGTGCGCCACACCGATCAATGCAGTGCCTGAGAACGAGCTAGGCACCTGCACGGTGAAGTTCTGGTACGGAGGCAAGTATGTTTCATGGTATTGAGGGTTGAACTGCCCGTTGTACAAAATGTTGCCCAGGAATTCGGAAGGGGAGATGCAAGCGCGGTTTGCACAAGACTGTATACCAATCACGACGGCCACCTCTTCCGAGCCCGTCAAGGTATTCTGTGATTCGACGGCGTAATCAGTCAGGCATGCTAGTCGGCAATTAATAGGGAAGACATACAGGACGTTGCACTTGGACAATGAGGTTACTGCCTGCCTTCACTGTTTGGTTAGCAGTAGGAAGTCCTATTGCAGCATTCTGCGCGAATGTGATCGCGAAGAAGAGCGCGAGGGCGAACAAGTACTTCAACATGATTGAGTGTAGAGGGTGAAAATTGCAATGGAGAGAGTCGAGTTTCATCGATCTGTTTTATACCCAATTGGTCCATCAGAGTGGAGCATAGCATGGGCATCGTTGGCCGATGACTGAATGAATTCAGCGACATAGGCTGTGATTTGCCTAATGACGTAGAAGGCTGGCACTGCGCCATCGATGATAGGCTTGTCAGGTTTGCGGGTCGTGCATTACACTCGGAACTATCCCGTCAGGAGGTACTGATCTTGCGCCACTTGAAGTGGGCTGTGCACCACACTGCACCTTCCGTTTGTCCATTCCGTGTTGGCAGACTTCTGATAGCCGGCAGAGCAGCAATACTCGCAGAGGCTGCTGAAAAGTTTCAGGTATTTCACTTCGACGTCTCGGCAAGCAACGCAGACAGTATGAGTGTCGTATAATATAATATAATACTTCTAAGTCTTAGTAGTACTCACTTTCACTGAAAGTCTGCCAGACTCAGGTACGCGGACAGGTTCTCCGAGTCTCCATAATGATTGCGTTTGTGCGGCCATAAAGTCCGCCTCTAACTGTTTGTACATACCACAGATACTTGTTATGGAGCGAGGACTCGGAGGCTGATCAAGACTAGTACTGCAGTGTGCGGCGACGATCGGACCGAACGGAAAGTACTGCTGCCAGCACAGGGCCTCGGTCAGGCCAGCCCGAGGTTGCCCCCAGAGGCTATGTAGGTAAGCCAATTTCACGACTCTTTCTCTTGAAAGCTTGTCGGCGACAGATCGACTCCGGGTCCTTATTCAAGTAATCTAGTGTAGTAAGCACTAAAGGAATTTGGTCTACAGTGTAATAATAGAGCAGGTACGTTCATTATTGAAACATGATGCATCCACCTGCCCATCACCATCTCGCAGTCACCCACGTATTTGAAGCACTCGGCCGCAGCACGAAGTTGGATTTTTGAATCTTACCAGGCCTTTGGTAAGATCGACATTCACTCAGGCTGGAAGCACTAGACTTTATGAGTCCATGCAGAAACAAAGCCAAACGGCACCCATAGACAATTCCATCAAAATATTGGGTGGCATGAAGCCTTTCCTTTCAGTCACCAATTCTCAATCAACAGGTGGAACAGTCGAGTGCAATCGGTATCAGAATGGATGACTGCAACACGAGACAATAAGCACGCAATACATATGTTGCACACACTTTACAGGTACATAAATGTAATCACAGAACCGTCCTCAGACCGAGAACGGACTTCCCGCACTGAGAAGCCCATAGGTCTTCTTCGACACCACAGCCCACTCGGGCAAAAACTGCATTACTTCCTCCAACGACGGGATCTTACCTCCGGACCGTCCTCCCCCGATCGTCGCACGCTCATACTCATCCCAACCGCAGGTCACCCGTCCTTCCAGTCCCTCATCCTTTTCCACGCCTTTCTCACGCTCCCATTCGACCTCGACCTCAAACCGTTTCCCAAACGTGCGGCTCCAGAGCTGGATCGAACTCAGTCCCTTGTCTGGCATCTCGTACCCCTTTTGGAGACCCTTGGCGCCATCCCCAACGACGCTGAACTTGGAAATTCGTCGATTAGTGAAATAG
This sequence comes from Leccinum pellstonianum, assembly GCA_038091735.1. Classification (NCBI taxonomy): domain Eukaryota; kingdom Fungi; phylum Basidiomycota; class Agaricomycetes; order Boletales; family Boletaceae; genus Leccinum; species Leccinum pellstonianum. The sequence continues at coordinate 12,086 of JBBPPA010000647.1, read as the reverse complement.
AGGGTGCAGAGCCGCGTGTTGAGACCCTGAACGGTGATTAGAGCGCTAGTTGGTCCAGTGCGGTCCAGGGAATAAGAAACCCATGGCACGTCGCCGCTCCAGTCGGTGGTGCGCTTTCCTCCAGGCGAAGGCTCCATATCCGAGTATACTGGCCATGTGCAGGTCTGTAGGCCGACACGATCTTCGGCATTGTGGCATTCCACGGATTTACCGAACGCGGAAGGAAGCACCGGAAAGATATGACGGGTCAACAGGTGCTCAGGTCCCGTAAGCGCCGTCGTAACGTGTTCGACCCTCGTCCCTGAGGCAGTCAAGTCCACGGTCTGCTCGAAATATATCTTCATCGGCGAAGCTTGTGAGAACGGAAACGCGACCCAAGCGTACACGGTCGAGAGTACGAATATAACAAGCACGAAAAGCGTGAGCCATCGATGAACGTTGATGTTGAATGGGGACATGGGTAAAACAAGCAAGAGAGCCAAGAGAAAGAGAACACTGTATGCTATAACGTTAAGAGCGTTGTCGTGAGTAAGCAAACCCTTCAACAGTATATGTACACTAAAGGCAGACTTACTGGTGGTAGGACTGTTTCCATCCGTGAGAGTTTGGTTCATTGCTCCCAGGAACATGATAGAAACATGGGACACCAAAATGACGGGAAACGGGACTACGAGCAACAGTTGCAGGATCCACCATCCGATCGCACCTTGATTGTCGTCGAGCGATAGTGCGGGTGCACGCACGTGTTCCCGTGGGACGAGCGGAGTGGTCTCTGTGGGCTCGGATTCTTCCACGATTCTAGATGATGACCGCTGGTTCGGTTCTTCTTCAGTGCTGACAGCTTGGTACTGAGTGTCACCAACGTAAGCATCGACCTCAGCCTCCTTCTCGAAACCAGGTGCGCTCGTCATCGCTTCAACCAGGCCCACGATGCATCCCAGAAGGGTGCACACGTTCCAAGCAGTAATGAAATAGGTACCACCTATCTCGGCACTTCGCAGCACAATGGTCGAGAAGACGAGCAAGACCCAAGTAAAGCTGTATACTTGAAGCAAAATCGAAAGTTTCTGTTGCTCCGGGGCTAGCACGGTCCCGCGGAGGTTACAAGGGAAGGAGATTACTAGGACGGTCGACAGATATGCTAGCGACAAAGCGGAAACAAACACCAGGAAAGGGTGAGAATGAATAACCTGATCGTTCGCGTTTGAGAGCAATCCTTGAGGAGGAATAGTAACTTACGTATGGATTCAGGTGAACGTATCCTGCAATCAAAGCTGCCTGAAGACCAACGCTGATCGCTAGAGCCACCCAAAACTTGGTCGAGCTCCAAAACTGAAATCCAAAACTCTTCAATGTTGCCAAGATTCCTTCGCTGTTCTCTTGAACATGGTGAATGTCATTTCCACCAGGATGGATAGAATACCGTGACCGAATGATCCTGCTCAGGCGGACAATGTGCTTCGAATATGCGAGAAGCAAGAGAAGGATGGGGCCGGTGGAAAGTAGAACCACGTTTACAATGAACAATGCTTCCAGCGAAAAGACCACCAACGCAGCACCGAACACTGGCCAGGGATAAGAAACCGTGCGACGAAAATAGAGGATTATGAAACACTCACATTCAAAGTAAACAGGTTTCTCCTGTCCAGGAAGGGGTCGAGCATGGACCGCATCATCGTTTGCGAGGACAAGACTAGCACCATAAGTTGCTTCCATCATCGCCCAGAGTGCCTTTTTGCCGCCCTCCATGCCAGGTATCGAGTCATACCAGGTGTGATATCGACTCCGGCCCCTGTAGAATGCAAAGTCGAGACCATCTAAACCTGCTTGTTCATAGACAGAGTAATCGGTTGCGGAACGTATGACGCCACGCGAAAATGCGTCTGCTGTGATCACGTTGGCATGTGGATGCGGAACGTGATTGCTCGTCCAAGAAAAGAGAGGTGCAATGTTTGTGGCTCGGTACATTATAGGTCGACTGTAAGAGCACATCAGAGGCGATTCAATGATAGCGGAGAGAAGGCCGACAAATCTCACCCTCCCGCGGCTGCGCCTTCTAGGTTGAGAAAAACATCACTCATGGCTGCCCAAGGGTGCTGTAAGAAACTTGTACAACGTGAATTCCGTCATGAAAGATGTCGGATGGCATTCGACGACATACGCATGTGCTCCGTTCAGACCAGACTCTTCATTGTTGTTGATATTGAACACGACAGTTCGCTTTGGTCTATGTTTCGCAAAGTGCTGCACCATCTGTATCAAGGTAACAACCCCCATCGAGTCGTCCGTCGTACCAGGCGCAGTTGAGACCGAATCATAATGAGCCGAAAGTAGATATCCCCCAGATTCGTGGAAAGCGGGGTCTGTTCCTTGTATTTTGACGAGGATGTTGTTGCCTTCTTGGTAGACGGCGCGCGGTTGCGAGGAGAACACGTTCGTGGCCCAAGAGACGTTCGAAACGACGTCGTAATCGATCTTCACATGAGGATGCCGCGAAGCGACGTCTTTGAGGCGCTCGAGGATGTGGTCACGGACAAGGTCGTTGGCATGCGAGTTGAAGGAATGGGGTCGCGCGGATACCTTCGAAAGCAAGGGGTCTTAGGTCCGGCGGTCCGACGGCATGGAGGGATGGAAGGATTACTACTTACAAGGTGAAGGTCCAACCAAGCTTGATCCAGGTCGAGTCCTCTTGTGTCGCTGGGGACTGGAGCAAGGTCGTCCGTGACGAGTACGGAGATGAAGATTGCAGTGTAGACGAGAACCAACAAGACCGTCGTTGGTATTGTGTTGAAGGCAAAAAAGACCCCTAAGCGGTCGCGAATGCGCATGGCTGGTTCTTGGTCTTGTGGCCACTAATCAAGATCACAGTGCTTGTACTTCTCACCTGCCCCGTAGTCGTTGCAAGCGGTGAAAGTTGCTGTTCGGATAAGTGAACACGGCGCTACCTTAGGGTCGTGACGTAATTAAAAAAGTTGCGGTCCGGACTCGGAGATCCCGTGACCCCTGACACATCGCCAAGTCGCTCAGGCTGGCCCTCGGGAAAGGACCAGCTTGAGACACTCAACGTCTCGTCATTCGATCCGGTCGCTATTTTTGTCCCATCATCTGAGATGTCCACCGCACGCACCAACTAGAGTGTGCTTTGTACATGTTCACCTTTTCGTGGCTCTTCGTATGTACCCTGGGCCATAAAACTGTATAGTTATTACGTAAAACGGGTATTACATAAGTGAAACCATCTGCAGCGTTTGCGCGTGACGAAACCCTCCCCACTATCGTGGGAGTCGGTAAATATGGGAGACCCAGTGCGCACATTGCATAGAACAGGGTATTACATTACATGCTGCTCGATTCTGGCACAGGATCTTTGAAAAAGAGGCAGTGTCAGCCTTGTCAGGATGTGACATGTGACATAGTAGTAGGGTCGAACAGTCTACAATTTTGATCGTCTCGAGCATTTCAACTTCAATTTTCAAGCATGTACTGTTACATCGAAGACATTGTAAACCCCAGTGACAACAGTTTGAGCGCGTGTTGTCGACAACAGAAAAAACAACCTTCCTTGTACATATGTGAGAGAATCATATCATTGGATGTTGCCCGTTGAATGTGAACGTTGATTCGACGAGTCGGGTGGTTTTTCATGGCAGGGCCGTGTAGGCGGATCTGAAGTCAACAATTTCCTTTCTGCCAACTCCCTGCTAGTCTCCCGTAGGCAGACCCTTAGGCAGGAAGATAGTCGTTTCTTAACTACCTGCCAGTTGCCACGAAACTGGAAATGTTGACGTGGCGGTGGGTTGAAAAAGTGCTGCCTAGATGGCGGCAGAATCTCGGCAATGTCAAACTCATACTACATAACCGGGACCGAAGGTTTGAAGTACTGAAACACCCAGGATCCGTACCCTTCAGCCATCTTCTTCACCATGTCCGACGTGCTCGCCAATCCGCAGCTGTTTCTCGCAGCCTTAACGACTCGTCGGTGAGCATTGTTTCTCTACCATTGTGTGTTCGCAGCGTTAATGCAACCAATCGTAGACATTGTGTTGTCGCGGGATTTGCTTTCCTGGTGTACGATTATTTTCTTACTATCTCTCTTGAGGTACGTAGGCCTACCTCTTCATTGATACAACAGTTTTCTGAAATCCGGTGTCGAAAGGTTGACTATATCTGGAATGCGCCCTGGTCTGCAGTCAAGCTGGCCTTTCTTTTCAACCGGTACCTCACCTTAGCAGGACAGGTTTTTTTCGCGCTCGAAGAAATAGGGATCCTCAGCCACGGATCGACAAAGGTGACTATACCAATCCATCTCAGCCATAAGTTTAAGGAATCTCAGTTCCCCCACCCGCTTACCCTAGTTTTGTAAAAACTTTGAGTGGTTTTCTTCTATATACGGACCTTTAACACAGGAATCCATTCACAGTGCGGTTTACTCTTGTCGCCGGTCACACACTCTTGATCATTTGAAAATATAGTTGTGGTTCTACTACGTGCCTGGGCACTCTGGGGATGCAAGCATTCTGTTGCCATCGGATTGATATCCACATATGTACTCTACCTGTTTGGATCCATCGCCGTGTTGGTTGTTATCTTGGTCCCTTTTTCAAAACTAGGTGGGCAACGGAATTTTCAGCGGAGAAAAAAAAAGACTAAATTCGAGACAGAAATTACATTCCCATACCTGGAGGAGACTGGCGTCTGTTTTCTTCCAGCATCAGGTGAGCTCTACCATACTCGATTTTCAACGAATTTCTGAAAATTTGTGCGCAGTTATGACGGTGGGTAGTAGGGTTTCGGATCATGCGCGAATAGAGACGCTGACCCGTTCCTTCATGAATAGTGCGTTTTTCTGGCGATATCGTGAGTGAGTTCTAGTAGGACCTGTACGTTGCAACTTACGAGAACCATAGACTATCTCTGGATATCGTAGTATCTATAATGGTGGCGTATTCGCTCTTCGAACTAAACAAAAGAACCCAGTATTTCCGACCCTCGCCTGTTTTTCGTCTTTTGGCCAAGGATGGTAAGGAGATGCGATATTTTCTCTAGCATGAATTGACACCTTCCTGGGCCAGCGTTCCTGTATTTTTCGGTGCGTTGTCACGTTTTCTGTGAATAATTCGTTTGCAACTCCATATAGATCAGTGTTCTGACCGCCATAGTAAGCTTTGTATGCAAGTGAGTGGCCTCTTTAACAGTCCCTTCGGTTGCTCGTTCTAATGCGATACCTTAGTACCACGCTTGCCGATGTGAGGTCCTTCACCCACTTCTTCGGGATATGTTCACTAAATTCCGCCGCACAGGACCCACGAAACGGGCTCCAGACGGCGTACGTGATGAAAAATTCAATGTGTGACGAGCACTCTGATAACTTTTGTTCTTCAAAAAATATGGCGCCTTCTGTATGAAAGCTTAATCCCTGTGATCAATGTCGCTGGGCAACGAGTGGTCTTGAACCTCCGAAGACTCAAATCGCATTCTTGCTCAGTTCAAACTTTTCAAACTGCCGACCGGACCAAGGAGACGGGACACGCATCGCATCGGCGGACAGCTAACCGCCCTGGAGAATTGGAAAACGACCGGGATGAGGATGCGAGCGAAATCGAGCTGTTCGCGTTGAAAAGAAGAGACTCGTTGAATCATGGCGGAAAATTCGAGGGCATGTACCCCCTTTTCGTCATTTGTGGAAACGAGTGACTGGAACTCCACTTCGCAGATACCATTGTCGGATTTAGCTGCTGACATCGAGCTAACGCTGCTAAGGGGATGAGAAGTGTTGCACTGGTCGCTTCGATACTCTCACTGTAAAATTCTGAGGAGCCTGCCAGTTAATCGCAAAGGTCTTGGATGGTCTGCAATGTTTTGAATATGTGATCACAATCGACACTGCTGGGACCTGGGAGATCGCCCTGAGCATGAACGACGTCATTAAACTATGAATTCACTGATGCTATCTCCAGCAGGGATGTGATGCTGTGGAGCGATCTGAAGATCGATATTCGCAAATAGTGCTGTAGAAGCAGAAATGCGAACCTAAACGGTCATCGCTGTATCTTAACGGAGCTCTACTCGCATGGCTATCCTCAGTCTCTGCGGTGAAAAGGAGAGGAACATAATACAGCGAGGATGGACGGCGCCAGCTTCTTATAACACCGACAGCTCCAAACATCGAAACAGTGCCTGATTTTTTCCTTCGACAAAATCTTCGGGATCCTTACAAGTTTGCCATATTCACCGTATAATTTCAATCAGACGATCCATTGTTCATCGATGATCCATCGCTGGACACGCGACTATCGTTTATCCGAAGGCAAAATGGACTAGATTCGAGGCGGCGTTGTTTGTGCCCAGCCCCGTCAGTCCTGCGGAACTGGACGAGTTCATTCATGGGTCAGTGGGTGCAGTGTATGCATGGTTGTCACCTTGCCTAACTTGAGTTAGGGCAGCATGCAAGATGCCTGGAAAGGGTAAGCGAGCAATGGCTCACTGATCAGAGACAAAATCCACCACTTGTTCGCAGTTAGGAACATGCATGGAGTAGGGTCACCGGTAGTGGGTACTTAGAGATTAGAAATGTGAAGAGTTCTTGCTTACATAAGTATGGATTCCATCTCACAGACTGTAAAATAAGAACAAACAACGCGTCTCTGAGACAGGAAGCTCAGGCCTGGTCAAAGGTGCCGACTCCCCCTACCGTACCCTCTACCGCGGCGCGCTCTCGAGAGTATGAGCGGATGTCAGACGTTGAGGTTCAGGGGCATCATTCGTATGCAGGATGTATGGACGGACGATAGTCACCGGGGATGTTTACATGTGCGTCTGCGCGCGTCTCTTCCTTTTTTCTTTCTTCGCGCTTCGGCGGGTTGACCGGTAACTTTGTTCTCAGGGACATCCACCCATATGCGACGTTGACCAAGATCTATTTCAAAAACATCTTGTCCCTGTCTCCGCTAGTTACTTCCCCGCATGACGCGCATGGCCCGAAGAGGACGAAAGTCGGCGTTCATGTGTCTCTTGGGGACACTGGTGCGTTTCTCCAAACCATTCTATCCTGCCCATCCGATTCATGTGGTGTTCCCCGTTTCGTAGACGGACCCGAGACCACCGGCATCGTCATCTACGGAGGGACAAACGCACTGTAACAGTTACATTCTCTCTACTGCAGCTGTTGTCCGCTGCGACGTCCTCCTTTGTGGGGATCCCGCCGCTCCACGTGCGGGTTGCGCGCATCATGCCTGCCCCGCACGCACCACGTCTGGACGACCTGACGACTCGCAAGCCGACTGCGCGTTTACTCGGTAGCGCTACCACGCTCGAAGATCTCGGCGCGAACGAACACATGCGGCTGCGGCCGAGCGCAGCGCATAGCTTACCTGAGCATGAGGGACCTCTCTACCGCTTGCTCTCCTATAATCTCTTCATCCCCCTCGACTCCTTCCACACCACCATCGACTCCATCTGCGACACCTCGATCTTCACATCCGACGTCGCATCTGAAGCGTCGACACCCTCGACACTCACAATGGCCTAAACCACCCCACCACCACGCCTCGCTCCTCCGCTCCCCTCTATCCCGCAAGGGTCTCTTCCGGGCAGTACTCGCACCCAATCAGGCCGTCGACTTCTTTCGGCCGGACGTTCTCGTGGTTGGTGCGACCGTTTCCATGTCTGCGCCAAGTCCGAATAAGCAGCAAGGCCGAAAGAGGAGGTGTCATGTGGATACACGCGCGTGCGCGTCCGTGCATGGCGTCGCGGAATCCGTGTTGGAGTCCTACGAGGCCGCAGCTGGCTTTTCCGGGTGGCATGTGGGGAGCAAAACTACGACGACGACGAACGGGACGTGACGTATCGAAAGGAGAAGATTGCTGGGAAGAGGAGGTTGTCGAATCTGAGACAAGAGATGGATTAGGTACAGGTGGAGGAAGGCAGGGCGACTTGCGGCGCAGAAGCTCGTTGGGTCTCCCGGGCTAGTCTTGCGGTGGGTCGTCGAGAAAACAAAGAAGTCGACCTTTCGTTCTGGTGAGAGATGACCACCGCCTCCCTCGAGCTCCAGACGAGAAATCAAGTCGGATTCGCCATCAGCCTAAGGGTACGCCCCTTCCTCACACCGCGGACCTCCTGCAACCCCCCATCCCCTCCATCACTACAGTTCCCGCCGTGGCACCTTGTGGTCGTGTCGCGTCAGCACAAGGACATGGACATTGGTATAGTGCTCAGCCCATTGGGGAGTTAGACGTGTCCTGGTTGTCTTTTCCATGGTCTTTCTGCTGTGCGTGTGATCTCTGGGTTGCAATTGGGTTGGAGACCTGGGGACCGGATCGTCTTGACAGGTAAATTGCAACAGGTGTACCTGGGGCATTTGGTGTACGTGATTTCTTCGCTTGCTATTCCCAACCGAGATGACAGGATTGATGGTGTAGGTCTCAAACATTGTGATAACGCTGAAAAGGAAGTTGGACAATCGAGGTACCACGGCTCGCTGTGGCCGTCGCGCAAATCGCGTCTTGCAGTTCCTCGCTATGTAATGGAGTACAGTGCGACCCGTGTCTTTTATTCCCGTGATGGAGGAAGACAGTGCGAACTTGACGTGAGTGTGGGTCTGTCTGTCTCTTTTCCAATCTACAAACCCGGAATGTTTTCGTTAGCGTTCGACATCGTCGGCACCAACTCTCGATATCGTTTCCGTATCATGACCTGGCATTGCTGGACGAAGCGCACCCGATCAAGATCGAGATTACCAACACGAGACGATCGGGCGCTGGACGTGACCCGTCGACGTGTTGCAAGCGACGGAGGTAGACAAGCCCTGTTGCGCGATCATCGAAGAAGTGGTCGCGCCGTGCGGTCATTGTCTCCTTGATGTTTTTGGAGGGGCTAGCTAACTGAATTGTATAGGGCCACCATCCTCGTCTCCAACTCCCCATCCCTGTCCTCATCCCCATTCTTCCCCCTGTCCTCTCGCCCCAGCGTGACGACGACGACGAGATGACACTGTCTTCGTCTTACCCCCGCCACCATCACCATTCCTGTCCTGTCCCTATCCTCTCGCCCTGGCAGCGTGACGACGACGGCGTCTCGCCGTCGTGGTCGTCGTGGTCACCCCCGCCACATCCCCATCCCCATTCTCCCGTCCTCTCGTCCCAGCGTGCGGAAGCGACTACGCAATCTGCACGATTGTGCGCATTGTGCAGTCGCTCCTGTACGCCGCCCCCGTTGCTGTTCGTCCATCCACCCCCGTCCCCTCCTCCTAGACCTTTGCCCCGAGTGGCCAATCTGTCGACGCCGTTCGGGATTGGTTGTTCGGGAGTGGAGTCGAGCCTCACCAAATCAAATTATCTGCGTCCGGAGGTTGGCTTGAGTTTGAGGCGACCGTCCGGGAAGCGGAGGAGCTCTTGCAAACGAGTTACAACATATACGGACACGAGAGTGGTGTCGAATACATCGGTGAATAATAATTTCTTTACTCAAAAGTATAGATTTTGACTGATCTATGCTGTTTAGCCTGCGAGGGCTACCATCTTCCCGAACACCTCACGCGGCACGTCGATTTCGTGACACCTACGGTTCACTTTGATGTCAAATTGCCCAAGCGTTCCAATGCTGTTCCCTCGGTCCCGCCTGTTAGTCTCCCTGGCAGTGGAAATGGTCCAACGACAACCGGAGAAGTGATCGATTGGACCTACTTGGGCCAACTCACAGACTGTGACACTCACATCACTCCTTTGTGTCTCCGTGCCTTGTATGATTTCGAATATGAGCCACTCGTGCCTGAACTGAACAGCTATGGCATTGGTGAGTATGGTAAACTCGTCAAATGAACATCGTTTAAGGTAGCACTTAGTCGAGTATACCCCGCAATCGTACATTCAGGAGGATCTCAACATGTTCGCCAGCAATTTCTCCTCGGACCTTTATGGCGTTAGCCCTGTCATGGTCTCTATTGATGGCGGTGCGTACATGTACATGTTGCTCAAGCCGTACGAGCTGAATCATGTCTCTTAGGGGTATTGAACTCGAATAAATCATTTGAGAGAGATCAACTATCGTCGCAGGATTCATGACTGTTCAGTTGGCCCTCTTTTGGACGGACTACCAAGGTTTCTTGTCGATACACCAACGCCACCAAATCGTTTGCGCTCCTCGTCTCGCGTGATATCCTCCAGTCTCAACTGGACGCCGGTTGAACGCACCAAGAGTCCAACGTCCGCGTCCCATCCCGAAAACTGGTCCCCTCTTACGCACCAGCCTATTCTCCGCTGTCCCCAGAAGACGGATGCTCGGTGCGGTTCCAGTTTCTGTCTATCTTTGCTTTGCCATGTTCACCGTATAGTTTCGATCAGACGATCCATCGTCGGACACGCGACTATCGTCTATCCGAAGGCAAAGTGGACCAGATTCGAGGCGGCGTTGTTTATGCTCAGCCCCATCACTCCTGCAGAACTGGACGAGTTCATTCATGGGTCAGTGGGTCTAGTACGAATTGTTGTCGCCTTGCCTAATTTGAATTCGGTCAGCATGCAAGATGCGCTGTTACGCCGCTATATGAGCCCGGTGTAGACTACTACGTCCACTCGTCGAAAGCGCAACCGAAAAAGCATCGTCTTATAATCCGCCGCCTCTGATTCCAGTGGGCACTGCCAACCCTCGCCCATTTCGACCCCAAGGATGGACGGTCCAATATGAGTACAAGATGGCCTGCTTCGCAGAATACAGAGGCGAACCTGACGAAGTGGCGTTCGAGTATATCAGATTCTTTCGTGTGTTCCACCTTCTCTGAGATCGTCCAGACATTACCAGGAATACACAACATTTTGGATGATATTCGGCTCAACTGCCATCATGTCCCTTTGAACCAGGCAATGAGTAGAAGCCAGGGCTTTCAATTGAGGATTCATCAACTCCAAGGTGAGATTCCTCATGCTGGGCAACCAGTGACAGGCGTCGCTGATGCATATCGACTCAGATTACCAAGCTCCATCTATACAATAACGGGCGCCCGCTCGCCCTCCCCCACTGGCATCATAACCTCCACATGCACTGTTTCGCCGAATTTTCCCGTGGTTGGGGCATCGGCGAGAACATATCTTGAGTAATTGAGTTGGATGGCACGAGAGTAGGTCTCATCAGATCGTATGCCTGCAGAACTCCTCAAGCAGGCTCTGGTTCCACGCTCACATTTTCGGCTCATACTCCATTCACGCGAGAACCCAGTGCTTCGTCTGATGTGGACGCTGTTCGGATTCTCGGATTGAAGTCCGGTCATGCCCTGCAACACCCGGGCCTTCACTACTACATGGTGGCGCACTGCACCAAAGCTAGACGCGAGCTGTTTTCGGCGAGCGAGAGTGCCTAGCAGGGAAATGCTGCGCTTGGATGTGTCAACGAAAGGAGGGTGGATCACTTGACGATCGTGTTAGAGGTACCGATTTTGTTTGTTCAAGAAAGACGTGTTTCTAGCTGGCAACTGTCAACAGCTCTAAATGCGTTCGTACGAGTACGTGACGTTGTGGATTGCGTGTCGAATAGCGCAAACGCATTGTGAGTCTGGTGACTTGAAATTCGAACTGGCGATTCGAGTCTGTGCGCGTGCCAGGATAATTTTTTTTGGTGGCGCGCGTACTCAGATGAAACTGTTACTGATACGCCACAGGGTTTTCGAACGGATTACCAAGACGTTCAGGCCTCTTTCCCACTTGGTACGCCTGTGCAAAGATGCTGGGCGACGTGGAGCTGATCGGCGGTTGTTGATAGATATGATCGGGTATGGTACATATGTGTACATTTCCTTTCTTTTGGTCGTCGGAACCTGATCATTATGTTACGGAGACAGGCGACGTCGACGGGCCGGGGACTTTGCAAGACGATCTGTTGACGCTTCTCAAGGTGTGATGTGATGTGCATCTCGGCGAATAAGAGATGTTCAGAATTCTGTTCCGTCATCCCTAGACGATGTCTTGGTCGTCGATCTGAAAGAGTCAGAGCTGATCCATATGTTGCAGGACAGATGCTCCCGTGGACGCTGTAGACGCCTCGTCTACTGGATGACTCGGTGGGTATTTTGGAAGCACAGCGTCCGAGTAGATGAAGGA
>JBBPPA010000646.1:0-18774 GCA_038091735.1 Leccinum pellstonianum | reverse complement strand
GTCGAGAGTGGAACGACTGAGGGATGCGACGGAACTGTCCGGAGCTGTAAGTAATGAGCGGTGTGGGAATAAAGTACCGGTAAAGGAAAGCTAGTTGTAATTCTAATATGTAACGTATCTCAACAGTATACTGTCATCAGGCGCTTTCTCTCCCTTCATCACCCACCCTCACTGACTCCGTGGCACAAAACCCCAACCTCCATCAAAGCGCTTTACCTGCACGCATGTCAAGTATCACATCAGAATCGCATGCTGGCAGTAGTTGCCAGCCGCATAGGATCATTGAAACCTGTAGGAATGTAGAGGCTAACCCTGACTTCCCAGTCGCGTGTCATCCTGACGGACTATGGGTTGTCACTGGCGGTGGCGATGGAACTGCAAAGGTTTGGGATTTGAAAAGTGGAGGGCAAATAGGGATAGCGATGGAGCATGAAAACCTCAGTTCCTCGTGGAAGATTGCTGTAACTGGGGATGGCACAAAGATTATCAGCGCTTCCGAGCATTGGATCAAAGTATGGGACGCCGAATCGCATGCACTTGTCGAAGAGTGGAATTGTGCAGGTGGAATTGGTTCGCTTACAATATCGCCAGACGATCGCGTTGCAGTCGGTGGTTATTGTTACATCAAGATTTATGCCGTGGACTCGGATGGGGATCTGGTCACCCTCATTGAACTCACCGAGGACGTGTCGAGCATGTGTTTCTCTCCCGATAGCGACAAACTCGCATGTGGCACCCAAAGGGCCATCCACGTATATGATGTCAACAATGGTCGTCCGGTGCTTGGCCCACTGAGAGGCCACATCCGCTTCGTCAAATGCGTTCTGTGGTCGCGCGATGGCAGCAGGCTCTTCTCTGCAGGCCAATGGGACAAAACCATTTGCGTTTGGGACTCCGAAACGGGACAGCAAATCGGACAATGGACAGCTCATACCAACTGTATCAAATCCCTCTCCCTTTCCCCTGATGGATCGATTCTTGCGAGCGCATCTGATGATTACACTGTTCGGTTCTGGGATGCAACTTCTGGATGTTCCGTTGGACAACCTCTCAAACATTCTGAACTCGTGCACTGGGTTTCTTTCTCCACTTCTGAAGAACTCGTATCAGCAGGGAGGGGTGGAAATGTATATATATGGCGCGTATCTGGCTTGAATTTGGTCAATAATACGGTAATTACCCATCATATATGCGTTGGTACTCGATTTCATTGTTTACCCACAGCTCCAGGCAAGGCGAACAGTATGGTCTGCACCATTCCACCTGACGTCCTCATAGCTCCCTCTTGCACCCCGCCCATCCACAGAACAACCACATGATTCTGTCCCATCGTTAGTTGTATGTACTTTCCATCGAGGGCTATTAATCGAGTCGCTTATATTTCGCTCCAGATGTCTGCCAGCATCAACGTGCAATCGGTACCTCATTCAGATTTCAATACATCCCCAGTACCGCCACGACGTTCCCAATCATCATGCCTACAGTATGTCTTCTCATTACACCGGCGTGATCGTCTGACACGTCTGCTCGGTTCGAATCGACTTTATCAGCACCCAAGTTCCCCCGCCACCAGACCTCACAAATCATCTAATCAAAATCGAAAATCAATATTCAGCCGGAGGGGCCTTCGGCGACGTTTACAAATGTTGGCTACATGACGGATCCACGCGAAGACAGGTTTACATGTCGTTTCACTCCTGGTTGACCGTAATTGATCATTTTTTCAGGCTGCAGTGAAGGCTTTGCGATTCAAGTATACGATGAAAGGAGACGATAGATCACTCAAAGACGATGAATTACTCAAGGTATAGGCTATGCATGTAGTGAGCGAAAACGCGGTCTGAATAGCCTTGCAGATGCTCCGCAGAGAACTCGGGATTTGGAAGAGACTAAACCACATCAACGTCGTTCCCTTCCTCGGTATTGCATATGGATTCGGGTTGTTGGGCTCCATGTCGTTGGTATCGTTGTGGATGCCAAACGGATCTCTGCACGAATTCCTGATAAAGTATGATGATCGTCTTGATGTAGTGCAGCGACTCCGATTCGTGCGTTTACTTCATGTTGGTCATTTCTGCGTTGTCTAACTCTGTAACTTAGCTGCTAGATATTTCCAATGGCCTGCACTATCGTGGGTCTCTACTACCATCGTCAAAACTTGACAAATAACACACCATAGTGCATTCTTGTGAAATTGTCCATGGTGATCTGAACAGCGTGAGTCACAAAAGCATCGACGCCATTCGGATCTCAACAGACGACAGAGCAATGTGCTTATCGATGCAGATTACAAGCCACGTCTAGTTGATTTTGGATATTCTTCCCTAATTGGGAATATTCCCGAAGCACTGAGCTATCTCCAGAGATCCACTACACGTGCTGGAGGAGCCTTGCGGTGGATTGCGCCCGAGCAGGTCGTTCAGGAGGAGTCGTTCACCCGCACCACTAGGAGTGATATATACTCTTTTGGCTGTATTGCCCTCCAGGTAAGTTTATTCGCCCCGAAAGCAAGTCCTGTTCTTACATCTGCAGCAGGTATTGTCCGGTAAACAACCGTGGTCGGAATTTCGGGAAGACTGCGCCGTCGTTTTACGGTTGGCAAGGGGCCAAAGACCGGGCCGACCGCATTCTCGGGTGATAGAAGATTCACATTGGGGTTTCATTCAATATTGCTGTTCCCCGGAAGCGGAGAGACCTGCCACAGGGACGATAATCTCCACGATCAAGTAGTTTTTGAGTAGTTGTCCACTATCCCGTTCTCTCTATGATTGGGGGGAGTTCTACTCTTGGAACACTGACTCCGTCGTGGACGACTCTTCATCGTCTCGGAGCCGAACACCAATTACAGGTCTTGCTGTGATCGCTGACAGGTATGTAGTCGTTTCGTTATGTTCCTATGGTGCAGTCACGCGAACGCATGTGAATTAGTCCAAGAGCGGATCATGTTGTCTCTGAAACGTGAGTACTTTGACGGTTGGAGATTGTGCATCAGTTTTCATTTCGTTGTTCTGCCTCATATAGCGCTCTGGGAAATGGATCGCCTTCTCCGGCAGCTCAGTCATTCTTGCACTCGACGGGTAAGTCGACTTTCTTTGTCCAGCGCGTGGTTTTTCTCAATGACGCTAGTGCCATCTAATTCTGAGTCTCATGCTGGAGCGCGTAGAGGGGACGCAGCGGATTATGATTTGGACCGCCCTTTTAAGAAGTTGCGGACTTAGCTGTACTGGATGCACCGCGTGCAATTTGTTCAGAGAGGAGCGATGATTTCGGGGACGAGGGCTTTCACTTCTGGACCCGGTACGCTCCAGGATGATTTTTTTGTTTTCGATGATGCGCGACGCACAGAACTTGTAACTTTCGTTACATGATTTTAGCCTTTTGCGTTTAAATTTTATTAGAGTCGGCCATTTACATGTACATATCATAGGCATCAGCACCCTCAATGACTCGTGTTTGCTTTCATTTTCTAGCCCTCATCGACAAGTCAACATGAACATTGAACAGTCGCGAACGGGCCGACGTTGACTGTGATGTTCCACACTGCCCGGACGGAGTTACAGTACGTAAAGCTCAAAACCCGGTATGAACGAACCAAAAGGAACTTTCGGGCTACCACTGGCATACCGATTCCTAGCCCCCTATGATAGATACCACAGCCCCTTTGGCACCCCGTACCGTCTGGGCCCAAGACGGGAAGTCGCAGTGGATGCAACTGTTAGACGAACATGTGCCGGTGTGACGTTTAGTAGTGCCTGCGCGGGAAGCGGTCCGATCTCGACTTCGTCAAGTGTAAGATAGTGATAGTACATACGATACGATGTCTCCTACATGCCAGTGATAGACCACCAATTCTCCAGCATGATCCACGCGCATTCCTGGGGAGCAATATCAGAATATTTCAGCATCCAAGGTCCTCATCAGTCTCCGAGTCATGAACAGTACTAACCTCGAGTTTCGCAAAGTTGGCCACGTTGAGGATCGTCCTTGACATCCTCTTCATCTCTGCTTTTCCGACGACCAAATGATATGTACAATCACAATATCACGACGGGTCATCGGATCAGACTTGCTTGCATTTCGAACAATGCATGTCATGTTGTGCAAACGACTTCTCGATGACGCCGACCATCCCGACTAGCTCTATCGCTATCGCGGCCCGATCGTATTCTCAGACACATCCACTTGGGCGGTCTGATGGTTAAACCATCTGGCATGAGCTCGAGATCATGACAAAAGGCGGTGTCGCGAAGTGCATCGCACATCTTGCATGCGACATTTGACAACTTTGAGGGTTTCGCAGGTTTCGCAAAATTCATTGTTGACAAGCTCTTGAATGCATACCAAGTCAAGGAGGTTCTGCTTCGCAAATAGGATCTAGTCCTTCGCCTTCCCAGAATCTCGCTACGTGATGTTGGGCGTAGAGTCGTAGAGTACACAAATGGGGGATCATGAGCTCACATTCGTCTTTTTCTTCTGACCATGAAGTTGGATCGCAGGCGGGAGAAATATGTTCCATCGCATTTTAAGTGTGAGCTCCTCTGGTGGAGCGCCGGGAACCGAGAGAGAGGTTCCAGTCCGGCGAACTGGACGGCGGCCTTAGCTTCCTCGTCGACATTAAGAACTATTGGAACGCTCTGCTTGTCGTCTTCCTTCTTTGTATACGATTGCTCGAATTGAGAGATTCCGTCAATGTATACCTGCAACGGCGTAGCACCGGGAGGCAGTGAATGGCTGTCCCACATGACAAGATCTGGCTTGCTCTACTTACAATTAAAAGTGAACTTCCTTGATGTATGCAAGACGGTGGTCCAGACCAAGCAGTTCGGCGGCGTTCGTCGTGACAGACGGGAGGGTGACGTTTGGAGGGAGCCCATAGTAGTGAACTTGCTGCGTCTCATGCACAATTCGGCGGGATATTCTTCCCGGGTGATCACTCTAAGACAAAAAATTATGTAACGTCGGCCGGACGAACCCATATTATCACCTTCAGACCTGGGGGGAAGACCCGACGTCAGCATCAACCAAAATAAAAGATCAGAGTACCCACCGATAGCCTGATGATGGTGGTGAGAATGAGAATGGTGATCCCGACACCCATGTCCATGTCCCGCGACGACTTCGTACGGCAGCACCGCAGGGCAGGAAGATGAGCGTGCGACCATGCACTGCCTTTGCCTCGTGGCAAAGATGATCAAGTGCTTTTGAAATACTCGCTTCACCACCATCCTCACTAACTTCCTGGCACGGAATCACATCATCCACCGAAGTGTTCACCTGCAATGTCGAGTATTACATCGGAACCACATAGGATCATTCGAGCCGGGTATGAAGACGGTGATATTGGTTGTCCACCCGTCGCGTATCATCCTGACGGGCTATGGGTTGTAACTGGCTCTGGCGCTGGAAATGCAAAGGTTTGGGATTTGGAAAGTGGAGGGCAAGTAGGCATAGCGATGGAGCATGAACACCATTACTATTGGAAAATTGCTGTGACTGGGGATGGCACAAAGATTATCAGCGCTTCCAAGGATTGGATCAAAATATGGGATGCCGAATCGCATGCACTTGTCGAAGAATGGGACTGTGCAGGTGAAATCAGTTCGCTTGCAATATCGCCAGACGATCGCCTCGTTGCAGTCGGTGGTCACTGTTACATCAAGGTTTATATCATGGGGTCGGATGCAGATCTGTTCACCCTCATCGAACTCACCAAGGACGACCTTGTGTGGAGCATGTGCTTCTCTCCCGATAGCGACAAGCTCGCATATTGCACCAATGAGGAAATCCACGCATATGATGTCAAGAATGGTCATTCACTGCTTGGTCCGCTGAGAGGCCACACGAATTGGGTCTCTTGCGCTCTGTGGTCACACGATGGCAGTAGGCTTTTCTCTGCAGGCTGGGACAAAACCATCCGCGTTTGGGACTCCGAAACGGGACAGCAAATCGGACAATGGACAGCTCATACCAACTGTATCAACTCTCTTTCTCTTTCCCCTGATGGATCGATTCTTGCGAGCGCATCTGATGATTGCACTGTTCTGTCCTGGGATGCAACTTCTGGACGTTCCGTTGGACAACCTCTCAAACATCCTAAACCCGTGTACTGTGTTTTTTTCTGCGCTTCTGAAGACCTCGTGATATCAGCAGGGGGCGATGGAAATATACGTGTATGGCGCGTATCTCGGTCCAATTTCGTCGAGAAAACGGTAATCACACATCATATATGCGTTGGTATTCGGTTTCATTGTTTACCCACAGCTTCAGGCAAGGCGAACCGTATGATCTGCACTATTCCACCTGACGCCCTCGTAGCTCCCTCTTGCACCCCGTCCATCCATAGAACGACCGCAGGATCCTGACCCATCGTTAGTTGTATGTATTTTATCTTCCAACAAGGGCTATTCATTGAGTCGCTTATATTTCCCTTCAGATGGCTGCTCATGTCATGGTGCAATCAGCACTTCATTCGCATTCCATTCCATCCCCAGCACCTCCACGACGTTCCCAAGCATCATGCCTACAGTATGTCTTCTCATTATACCGGCGTGACCGTCTGACACGTCTTCTCGGTTCGAATCGGCTTTATTAGCACCCAAGTTCTCCCACCACCAGACCTCACGAAACATCTAGTTAGAATCGAAAATCAATATTCAGCCGGAGGGGGCTTCGGCGACGTGTACAAATGTTGGCTACATGATGGATTCACACGAAGACAGGTTTGTCATGTCGTTTCACTCCTGGTTGACCGTGATTCATCATTTCTTCAGGCTGCAGTGAAGGCTTTTCGATTCAAGTATACGATAGAAGGAGACAATCGATCCCTCAAGGTAATAGATTACATGTAGTGAGCGAAAACGCGGTCTGAATAGCCTTGCAGATGCTCCGCAGAGAACTCGGCATTTGGAAGAGACTGAACCACATCAACGTCGTTCCCTTCCTCGGTATTGCATATGGATTCGGGTTGTTGGGCTCCGTGTCGTTGGTATCGCTGTGGATGCCCAATGGATCTCTTCACGAATTCTTGGCAAAGTATGATGACCGTCTTGACGAGGTACAACGACTCCGATTCGTGCGTTTACTTTATTTTGGTCATCTCTGCGTCGTCTGACTCTGTAATTTAGCTCCTGGATATTTCCAGTGGCCTGAACTATTGTGGGTCTCTACTACCATCATCAAACATGTGTCAAATAACACACCATAGTGCATTCTTGTGAAATCGTTCATGGTGACCTGAACAGCGTGAGTCACGAAAGTATCGGTGCTATTGTGATCTCAACAGACTCTGAGGACAGAACAATGTGCTTATTGACGCAGAGTATAAGCCACGTCTGGTTGATTTTGGATATTCTTCCCTGATTGGGGATATTCCCGAAGCACTGAGTTATCTCCAGAGATCCACTACACGTGCAGGAGCCTTGCGGTGGATTGCGCCCGAGCAGGTCGATCCGGAGGAGTCGTTCACCCGCACCACTAAGAGTGATATATACTCTTTTGGCTGTATTGCCCTCCAGGTGAGTTCATTCGGCACGAAAGCAAGTCCTGGTCTCATATCTGCAGGTATTGTCCGGTAAACAACCGTGGTCGGAGGTTCGGGAAGACGCCGCTGTTGTTTTACGGTTGGCAAGGGGGAGAAGACCGGAGCGACCGGCATCTCGGGCGATGGACGACTCGCATTGGGATCTAATTCAATATTGCTGGTCCCCGGAGGCGGAGAGACCTTCCACAGAGACGATAATTTCCACGATCGAACATTTTTTGAGTATATAGTTGTCTACTGTCCCGTTGATTCTTAACGACGCTAGTACCATCTAATCCTACTCTCATGGGGGATTATAATTTGCCGCGTGAAATTGGTTCAAAGAGCGATGACTTCGATACGCTTCAGGATATGGTCTATCTTGGTTTCGACGATGCTCGATGCATAGAACTGGTAACTCTGTTTACACGATTTTAGCGTTTTGCGTATGAAATTTATATATTAGAGTCAACGTCCAGATCGCCATGTACATACCATATGCACAGTGTATTTTTGTTTGGAGTCACCAGCAATATAAACGCCTACCTTACTAGTCCCCAGTCCCCGCCTAACCTGCTTGCAGCTTAGTAACATGCTCGTTACAGCTGTCGCAGCCCCCGCGCTACTGTCGGCCGCCCGATCTCTGTAAGGCGAGAGGCGAGAGACAAAGACCCCGAATTTATATAATAGCCAAAGGTGAGACAGTGTGCGAGGGTGATCGAGAAGAAAGGCAGAGATCCGATGAGGCGTCAGCATCAACCAATAGAAAAGATCAAAGTACCCACCGATAGGCGAGCGCCACTGATGTACCAAGCTACTCACGCCACTCTTCTCCCGTCTCCTCGTCGACGCGAACGCGAATGTGGATCCAGTAAAGACCGGTGACGATGTTATCGCCGAAACGGAACCGACGCAGGCAGACATCACCTCGCCGAGCTCGACGTCCTCAGCACAGTTCAATCGGTTCGGCTGGAGCACGACCGTCGACCCATCTAACCCCGTGGATCCATCATCCCTGTCCCCATACCTGTCCCTGGCTAAATACCGTTCCATATCTCGGTCCCGTCCCCGTTCGCGCTCCACATCGACAGCCACCACGACGGGCGAAGACGAAGACGACCGAATGCCTTGACCTTGAGTGATGGCAAGCGCGCGATTAAACCATGGGGGCACTGACCCAGATCACGATTTCGTTGTCGATGCCGTGATGAGAATGAAAAAAACGATCCCGACACCTATGACCATGACCAATCTTCCTCGCATGGCGGTGCTGCCCGATTTACCCCCTCCTTCGTATGGCGGCAGCACCGACCTGAGTGTGCGACCATGCACTGCCTTTGCCTCGTGGCACAAATGCCGTATTGGCTCCGAGTCGGCGCTCAGCGTTCAGGCCTTCAGGTATAATCAAGTGCTTTTCTCTCCCTTCAATACCATCCTCACTGACTCCCTGGCACGAAACCCCACCCTCCACCAAAGCGCTTTACCTGCACGCATGTCGAGTATCACATCAGAACCGCATGCTGGCAATAGTTGCCAGCCGCATACGATCATTAAAGCCTGGGAGAATGAAAACTGTCATTCTGACTTCCCCGTCGCGTGTCATCCAGACGGACTATGGGTTGTAACTGGCTCTGGCGATGGAACCGCAAAGGTTTGGGATTTGGAAAGTGGAGGGCAAGTAGGGATAGAAATGGAGCATGAAGATCTGGGTGTCTTTTGGAAAATTGCTGTGACTGGGGAAGGCACAAAGATTGTCAGCGGTTCCAACCATTGGATCAAAGTATGGGACGCCGAATCGCACGCACTTGTCGAGCAATGGAATTTTGCAGGTGAAATCAGTTCACTTGCAATATCGCCAGACGATCGCCTCGTTGCAGTCGGTAGTTACCATGACATCAAAATTTGTGTCATGGGCTCGGATGGGGATTGGGTCAACTTTCCTATCAAATCTACCGAGGACGACATTGTGTGGAGCATGTGCTTCTCTCCCGATAGCGACAAACTCGCATATAGCATCGGCAAGGACATCTACGTATATGATGTCAACAATGGTCATTCGCTGCTTGGTCCGCTGAGAGGCCACACGAATTGGGTCAAATGCGTTCTGTGGTCGCGCGATGGCAGCAGGCTTTTCTCTGCAGGCTGGGACGAAACCATCCACGTTTGGGACTCCAAAACGGGACAGAAAATCGGACAATGGAGGGGTCACACTGACTCCTGGATCAACTCCCTCTCCCTTTCCCCTGATGGATCGATTCTTGCGAGCGGATCTGGTGATTGCACTGTTCTGTTCTGGGATGTAACTTCTGGACTTCCCATTGGCCAACATCTCGAACATCCTGAGCCCATCCGCTATGTTTATTTCTCCGCTTCTGAAGGACTCGTAATATCAACAGGGGAGGATGGAAATGTATATATATGGCGCGTATCTGGCTTGAATACGGTAATCACCCACCATATATGCGTTGGTAATTGGTTTCATTGTTTACCTACAGCTGCAGGCAAGGCGAACTGTAGTATGGTCTGCACTGTCCCACCTGACGGCCTCATAGCTCCCTCTTGCACCCCGTCGGTCCACAGAACGACCACAGGATTCTCACCCATCGTTTGTTGTATGTATTTTCCAACAAGGACTATTCATTGAGTCGCTTATATTTGCCTTCAGATGGCTGCTCAAGTCAAGGCGCAATCGGCACATCATTCGCATTCCACTCCATCCCCAGCACCTCCACGACGCTCCCAAGCACAGTATGTCTTCTCATTAACTGTGGCCTGACGTCTGACACGTCACACGTCTGCTCGGTTCGAATCGCCTTTATTAGCACCCAAGTTCCTCCGCCACCAAACCTCACAAAACATCTAGTTAGAATCGAAAATCAATACTCAGCCGGAGGGGGCTTCGGTGACGTGTACAAATGTTGGCTACATGATGGATTCACACGAAGACAGGTTTGTCATGTCGTTTCACTCCTGGTTGACCGTAATTAATGACACTTTCAGGCTGCAGTAAAGGCTTTTCGATTCAAGTCTACAATGGAAGGAGACGATAGATCCCTCAAGGTAATAATAGGCTATCCATATAGTGAGCGAAAACACGGTCTGAATATCCTTGCAGATGCTCCGTAGAGAACTCGGCATTTGGAAGAGACTGAACCATATCAACGTCGTTCCCTTCCTCGGTGTTGCGTATGGATTCGGGTTGTTGGGCTCCGTGTCGTTAGTATCGCTGTGGATGCCCAACGGATCTCTTCATGAATTCTTGGCAAAGCATGATGACCGTCTTGACGAGGTACAGCGACTCCGATTCGTGCGTTTACTTATGGTCATTTCTGCGTCGTCTAACTCTATAATTTAGCTCCTGGATATTTCCAATGGCCTGCACTACCGTGGGTCTCTATTACCATCTTCAAAAACCTGACAAACAACACACCGTAGTGCATTCTTGTGAAATCGTTCACGGTGATCTGAACAGCGTGAGTCACGAAAGTATCGGTGTCATTGTGATCTCAACAGACTCGGAGGACAGAACAACGTGCTTATTGACGCAGAGTATAAGCCACGTCTAGTTGATTTTGGATATTCTTCCCTGATTGCGGATATTCCCGAAGCACTGAGCTATCTCCAGAGATCCACTACACGTCCAGGAGCCTTGCGGTGGATTGCGCCCGAGCAGGTCGATCCGGAGGAGCCGTTCACCCGCACCACTAAGAGTGATATATACTCTTTTGGCTGTATTGCCCTCCAGGCAAGTTCATTATCCCCGAAAGCAAGTCCTGTTCTCACATCTGCAGGTATTGTCCGGTAAACAACCGTGGTCGGAGGTTCGGGAAGACGCCGCTGTTGTTTTACGATTGGCAAAGGGGCAAAGACCGGGGCGACCGGCATCTCGGGCGATAGATGACTCGCATTGGGATTTCATTCAGTATTGCTGGTCCCCGGAAGCGGAGAGACCTGCCACAGAGACGATAATTTCCACGATCGAACATTTTTTGAGTACATAGTTGTCTACTGTCCCGTTGATTCTTAACTACGCTAGTACCATCTAATCCTCTCATGGGGGGATTATAATTTGGAACCCCTTTTTAAGAGGTTGCGGCCTTAGGTGCAAGTGCTGTATGCACCGCGTGAAATTGGTTCAAAGAGCGATAATTTCGATACAACTTCAGGATATGGTCTATCTTGGTTTCGACGATGCTCTATGCATAGAATTGGTAACTTTATTTACATGATTTTAGCGTTTTGCGTGTAAATCTTATGTATTAGAGTCCATGTCCAGATCGCCATTTACATACCATATGCAGTGTATTTTTTGTTTGGAGTCACCAGCAATATAAACACCTACCAGTCCCCGCCTAACCTGCTTGCAGCTTAGTAACATGCTCGTCACAGCTGTCGCGGCCACCGCGCTACTGTCGGCCGCCCGATCTCTGCAAGACGAGAGGCGAGAGACAAAGACCCCAAATTTACATAATAGCCAAAGGTGAGACAGTGCCAGTGTGCGAGGGTGATCGAGAAGAAAGGCAGAGATCCGATGAGGCGTCAGCCTCAATCAACAGAAAAGATCAAAGTACCCACCGATAGGCGAGCGCCACTGATGTACCAAGCTACTCACGCCACTCTTCTCCCGTTTCCTCGTCGACGCGAACGCGAACGTGGATCCAGTAGAGACCGGTGACGATGTTATCACCGAAACGGAACTGACGCAGGAAGACATCACCTCGCCGAGCTCGACGTCCCCAGCATAGTTCAACCGGTTCGGCTTGAGCACGATCGTCGACCCGTTGGACCCCGTGGATCCATCGTCCCTGTCCCCATTCCTGTCCCTGGCTATACCCCGTTCCATATCTCGTTCTCGTCCCCGTTCGCCCTCCAGATTGATAGCCACCATATCCGGCGAAGACAAAGACGACTGAGTCTTGACCTTGACCCTGAGTGATGGCAAGGGCAAGTCCGAACCAAGGGTGGACCGACCCCGATCACGATTTTGTTGTTGATGTTGAGGATCACCAAGATGGTGATGAGAACGAGAATGACGATCCCGACGCCCATGTCCAGCGACGACTTCGTACGGCGGCAGTGCCGCAGGCGCGTACCCATCCTTGTCGTTTTCATGCAACGTCGCGCGGGATTCCATCCCCATCCCTATCCCCGGAACCGACCTGGTCGCGTGCATCGCAGCGTCCTCCATGTCCGTCCACTTGTCCGGCCCGGCGTCGAGGCACACCGACCCGCCCTCTCCCGCTTCCACCATCGTCATATTCGTGTCGGTCCTCTGTCGGCTCCGCCCGAGGAGCATCCGCCGTTTTTCTTTGAGCGCCATCTCTCCTTGGATCGAGCGGGGGAAGAAGATCTAGTGTCGTGTGTCAAAGGTTAACATTCACGAAAAGGACGTTGCGTTTTTTCTGAAGACGAGAAACGATACGCACGACGAGCGTGATCCCAGACGACACGACACATCCGATGCCCGCAATAATGGCTAGGAAATCTATATTTGATGACAAGATGACATCATGTGGACGGACACGTGCTCAGCGAAGCTGTCACCAGTGCTCAAAAGAGCTGCCGAGTCATCTCACCTGTCGCGAACCTGATCGAGGTCGACGTCCGATGTCAGTATAAAAGTCAACGGAACGGAATAGAAAGATGACGCACATTTTATCATTGACGTGTTGATGAGGTCGAACGCCGTCGACGCCGAGAATGATAAACGGGACGGTAAACAGAAATCGAAACACGACACGAATACACTACATGTCGGAAGTTTTCAGATCAAGAATCGTCAGACACGGAGATTGGAGGCCGAGAGACGCACGTTCAGTTCATGATACGTGGTCAGCCGCAGCAATGTGTTTGGCTCGACCTCGTTGTCTTTCTGCACGAAACAAAACAGGTATCGCCACACGTCAACCGAGAAGTTCAGGATCTAACCAAACAAGGAGAAGCACTCGCACCAGGTTGTCAAGGAAGGACGGAAAGGTCCACAGAACGGGCAGGAACCATATTGTCAACGACAGGCTGGCGAGCCCTCCTATTAGAAACGTGTACGCCTCACACTGCCCAAACGTTTCGGATCAGCTTGTCTCGCACACGCACGTATGGAAAGGAACGGGGATCCTGGGTCTAACTTGCCTTGTCCACCTCGCCCCGTGTGAAAATGGTAATCAGGGGCATAGCCACCATGGCGATGCCGGATCCGACGGCCCATAATTTGAAATACAAACTCGAAAACCAGTCTTGCTGTGCCGAACGAGAGTTGACGAGAAAGAGCCAAAAGCAAAGTTCTGCAGGCAAGGACGCGATGTCGTTAGATTCGGTTTTTGATATATCTCCGAGACAGGTGTTACCTTCTAAATGCGTCAACCTACGGCGGCGTCGTTTCATCGTCAGTACTTTCCAGGTGGGCGTATCACGACACGTGTGATGTGGGGAATTAAGACGAAGAAGAAGCCGAAATGCTCACAGCTCGAGTCCCCAGGCGATCGAAAACGACAAGTACAGCGGAAATACCGCGTGCCGCGCGGCCGTGCTCCACTCTGCGTAAGGCGTGGGTATGACTTGGCGAATCGTTTTAGAACGCGCGCCATGATGCTATCAGAGCCCCGGATAGGGTCATAGCAACAAGGATACGTACTTCCGAGCCCCGGGACGACGGAGAAACCGTAGTTGTATTTGATGATGGCAAAGCCGACGGCATACACAATGATGAAGGGCACGCTCAATAGGTACGCGTACTGAAATGGAACGTGGTTCACGTCGAACGTGAGGAAGAGGAGGCAGAGAGAGTACCGTCATTAGACGCTTGAACAGCCCAGCATAAGGTCCACGATTCCACCTGGAACAGTGTTGAGGTCGACGAGAACTGGTACCAAAAAAGAACTTACTTGAGACATTTGAAGCGGTCAAACGACCAGAGGTGGTATATGAGAAAGGTACCCAGCTGGAGAGACGATCGGTACACGATCCTCGAGGTAAGAGGCAGGGACATACTATGACGGCCAAAAAGGCCCAGACAAGATAGACGGCGGGAGACATGTGGGCCATCCTTGAGCCAAAAAAAAAGGGAAACCAAGGGAGAAAATGCAGCGACGAGCCGCCGAGCCATACTTATTATAATAGTACGAGGACTAAGATAAGGCTGTTATAGTAGCATGATCGGAACGAATACGAATACTGATGACTAATCAAATGTCTTACCCCACCGACGACGACAAGGAAGAGCTCCTTCTCAGCTGTCGCTTCGGCGACCTCCCCGACGTACAGCAATTCTTGTCCTCCTTTGACCCCGCCCCGTCCGTCCTCGATGCCATCAAAGATGACAACGACAACACAGTCCTCCACATGGCAGCCGCGAACGGTCACGCGGGTGAGTCTTGTCGATCCCTAAGTTCTTCCAAGGCTTACCCGATCAGACATACTCGCACAGCTCCTCCCGCGCGTCTCCACACATCTCCTCGCACACCGCAATAACGCTGGATCGACCCCTCTCCACTGGGCGTCCGTCAACCGCCACCTCGACGTCGCAAAGCTGCTCGTCCAATTCTCTCCCGGACCAGGGATCGATCTCATTGACATCAAAAATAATGCAGGACGATCGCCTCTTGCAGAAGCAGAGATCGCGGGGTGGGATGAAGGCGCGCAGTGGTTTGTACAGGTCATGCCTCTAGCTCAAGTCGACGAATCGATCGAGGAAAAGGATGGGGATGAGGAGGATAGATCGGGAGCAGATCTACCGTCGTCGCAGGCGATCGAGGTGGAGATTCAGGACGCAGACGGTCGGCTCGCAAAAATGTCTATCCGTCCGAACGCACCCATATCAGATCAAGAGCCATCGTGATGCAAGATCGGTGATACTGTCTCCCCGCGCAACGGTCGACCTGACCTCGGGACCCACTCGTAGTCGTATGATTATCGAACCAAGAGGCTAGTGTTGAATAATATACTTATCCGTTGTATTGAATAATCCCCAGCTTCCGATCGTGATGTGATGATCCCACTGATATGGGATGATAGGTGACATCTGATTTCTACTCCCTGATAGAGTCTGCGTGTACAAATCGATACCAAAGAAATCACGTACAACTCGTCATCCGTGCGTCATTGCACGTCGATGAACAGACATGAAGCGTCTCGACGCAGGATCGTTCTCGTACCTGTCTCGCCACGATGACCCGTCCGACGCGTGCTTCACGCATCCAGACGTACCAACAGGAGACGTCAACTTGAGCCTCTCCCACCACACCTCCGCCAGTCCCCCCTCGTCATCAGGCGGATCATCCACATACAGACACCCCGGCCCCCACGCCTGTCCCTCTGCACCTGTCGCAATCGCAGCCGCAGTCGGCGTCAACAACGCACGCGCGGTCCGTCGTCCAAGTGGGAAAAACCCATTCTCATGTCCAGATGGACGATTATCCGTAGTAGACCTCAAAGTCGCACTTGAAATGACTGGCGGAGGCGACCCACACCGTCCGCCCGCGCGTTTCTGCGGCACCACGTATATCCCCCTTGGTAGATCAGATATCAAGCGTTCGTTCGTCGTCAGCCTTGGCGGTCTCCGGGGATCGGAACATCGCGCTCGGACATACCTGCTGCCTACCCCATGGATCTCTGTCTGTGAGAGTTTCATGTTTACGTTCAATGGCGGAGACGAGTACCGACGAAGTCTTGCACCTATAGCCTTGTCGTTCTCTGTTCCATCGCACGTCATTCCGGGCGTTGTGACGGCTTGAGCCTCAGTTACCTGTGCATGTGAGCTCCGCACACGCCAGTTATCAGCCTCCACCTCTCGTCGCTCTCGAGGCCAGAAGGACACATCGGGCCACTCATTCCGACAAGCCGTGTGACCAGAATCCCGCTCTCCATCAGCAGCCAAAGACAGTGACAGCCTTGCGCTCACTTGTTCCGTCCAGTAAAAATCATCATCGTCACCCCCAGTAATTATAGACTCCTGGTCGTCGTCATCATTGCCAAGAACGCCCCGTTCTGTCAGCAAGTAACCGGTACTGGCGGCTCGCTTGAGCGAGCGTGGTCGTCTAGCGTCCAACGGAGCGTCTCGTGGTTCAATGAGGGAGCGATGCGCTTCCTTGTCTGCCGGTCGCGAAGCTTCGGCGTGCCAGGTACCGACGCCGAGTGTTGCTTCGTCTTTCGTGACATCAGAGCTCGGACTATCGTCGACGCTGCAAGATAAGGATAGATGCTCGGAGCTCGAAATGCGATCGGACGCCGTCAAGGCCATTGTTGATCCAATATTGTCTCGGCAAGTAACGCCCAGCGTCTTAGCACGAGTGGAGACCTGATCCTTGGGGAAGAGCACACTTTGACCAAGTTCGGATGTCGAAATGCCAGCTTCGCCACCAGCCAGCTTCTGACATGGTAACGAACCACCGTCCTCACAAGTCCGCGAGACAACCACTGCCACTATATGATCCGAGCCACAAGTTGATGGATCCGACGACTCGTTCCAGGTCCAGATCCAGTCTGTCCAAGCTAAGCTCGAAAATAGCCAGTGCTTCGCACCCAGGACCGACTCCCCACGTGTGTTCCGCTCCAGATGTTCCTCGTAGAGCCAAGCACCAGGCACAGACGTTGACGACATCAGAGAAGGAGAAGACAACGCCCTTGTGCTCTCGCAGCCGATAGCCCCAAACGTACCAGTATATCCGCAGTCAGACTCGGTCGTATCGCTGATGATCTGATGGTGATGATGATGCTCGCGATAAAGTCTACCCGAGCCAGCACCCGTCGTCGCCGAGCCCACAGCCACATCCACCTTCGAGTCTGCGTCAAGCAGAGGTTTCCGCTTTGCACTTTTGCCGGAACCATGCCATGGCGAGGCAACGACGATCGCCAACACGAGGAATAACATAAGGACGCTGCTGCCAATTACGCGTACGCCCGCCAGAGCGCCGTCGTTTCTGGGGACCAGCCCCGCGGTCTCAGTACGCCAGTCATGACGCGTGCGCGTGAGAGTTACTGGATCGAGAGCGAGAGAGGGTGTAGATGGCGACGGCTCATCATAGTCGTGTTCATAGCCATAGCCGAGCCGCCCGAACGTGGCAGAGGTGGGTACCGCATCAGAGATAAACATAGAAACTACTGCAGCCGTTTCCACTGCCGCAGAGTGGCAAGGCATCCTGTCTGTGGTCTGGCGACGCTGATCCGTCGGCGTACTGGATGCTGAACTGGACGGGGAGGACATCGCCGGTGAGGACGAGGACGTAGCTCCGCTTGGGTGGTGGGCATTGCGTCGTGGTGTAGTAGGCGTGCAGAGGTCGACAGGCGTGGTGGTGACATAGTTGACATCGACATCGACGAAGTGTTGGGCGATATTGACGATCCAGGAGTGCACAGAACGGTTCGCCGAGCGGTGTGCGAGGTCAAGAAGGAAGCAACAAAAGAGGCGGACGTGGAAGCGCAGCACGTCGTCAGATGACCACTATGGGAAGTAAAGTCGCTGTTGAAACGTGTCCGAAACGTGTAACAATAGTGTCTTAATGAATGGAAACAGTGGCTACGAGATTAATTTCAGTGACAAATCTTGTCACTGAGTGTCAAAATCCGCTAACAAAAAAAAGTGACATAGGCAGCATTTTCCGACGTCCGTGACGATGAAAAACATACCAAAATTTAAACGCAGAAAATCAACAAAAAACGAAGTACAAGCCGGAGTCGAACACAATACCTTAGCATCACCACACTGTAGCGGACACGACCACAACGTGTTAGACCACTACACCACAAGTCCACACAAATATTTGAGTGTAATTGATTATATATGTAGAGTTTCGTTAGACTTGGATTTTTTTTTCCGACTCGGAGTTCTGACCCCCGGTCCTAAACCATTTCTGCACTCCACAAAATACACAACACTTTTGTTATCTTACATATGTTTTTTTATACTACTTATACCTGCGTTTACGAAGTTGAACGAGCGAAAATAGTGCAGTAGTCGTTGAGATCGTGCAATCAACCTCTGTCACGCCAGTCGTCACTTGCCTGAGCGGAGTTTTAAACACCAGGCTCTACCGAGCCTGAGTGCGCGACGCGACGTGATTCAACAAGTCTCGTGTCACAGGGCGCGTCGCTGGCAATGGCGGGCCGTTGAGGACAGCGATCGAGCTGCGACTTTCCCTGTGAATTTGTGACGCCGAAGTGGGGTAAGGCCCAGGAAGGCATATTAGTAGTGTGATGCGGCATTACACAAGTTGCAACAACTGCTGAGTATATCAGCCTTCTGCATAAGATCACCCTATTCT
>JBBPPA010000645.1:0-18776 GCA_038091735.1 Leccinum pellstonianum | reverse complement strand
TGTCCGAGTCGTTCACGCCCGGTTCACGAATCATCAATACCACAACTTGACACGTGCAGCCACCGAATATGATCTTCACTCTGAGGTCGACGGGCCGTGCTGCGCACATATGATTCTTCTCTCATCGAATAAAAAAGAGAACATATGATATCCCGGTCTATTTCTTCCTCCGAAAGGTCTGTCAAGTGGACATACCTTTTGGTTTGTTTAATTTTGGAGTGGGATCACTACATCGAGCAACAATATGCTATGAACTCACCATCCCCATTGGTTGAATCGCAGAGTAGCAGGAGTTGTAGACAATTCAAGCACAGTATTAGTATTCCTTGAGATTGAGTTCTCAATCAACTTAGATCAGACAAAGCGGCAGGGACTGAGGAAAATGTCCTAAAAATCTTTTGGGCCAATTGGCAATGGCTTACAATGGAGTTTAATGGAGTTTAGATTTTTCCAACTTAAAGGACATGCTCCAAGTTGTTGGATCACTTTTGGCAGGACTATCAACACATTATCTACTACTGTGCTCTGCCATTAATTGTGTAAATGGCTGTATCATTCTGATTTAGGAGTGACAGGAATAATGCTATCCTTAAATATAGATTATCAGGCTGGTGAATGTATGTTGATATTTCAGAAGACATATCAGCACTGTAGATTATGTGAGATATTGTGCTATACAATTATCACAAGTTGTAACCACTATCATTTCTTTATCATGATTTCCAACTATCATCTGGTACATATCAGGCTGACATGTGATGACATGTAATCCATAATGTCTGCCTATTGGTATAATCAATTATCTAGCCATTGATATTATGATTTGGGAATGACCAGACCTTCCATCACTTTAACATAGGTTATCAGGCTGTTAATTTAAGGATGGTATTCACCAAGGAATATCAGTTCTCGAAAATATGTTAGGTATTGTGCTACTACAATTATTATGAGTTGTAACCACCTATCATTCCTTTATCATGATTATGTAACTATTATGTAGTGCATATCAGGCTAACATGTAATGACATATATTCATAATGTCTGCCAATAGGTATAATCAATTGTCTAGCCATCAAGATGTGATAACATGGTGATATTTGAACGATAAGGTATTAGATTGGTAGCAAAATGATGATATTGCAAGGATGATATTTGATCAGTGATAACATGGTGATGTTTCAATAATAAGGTGTTAGATTGGTAGCAAAATGATGATATTGCAAGGATAATATTTGATCAGTGATAACATGGTGATGTTTCAATGATAAGGTGTTAGATTGGTAGCAAAATGATGATATTGCAAGGATAATATTTGATCAGTGATAACATGGTGATATTTGAACGATAAGGTGTTAGATTGGTAGCAAAATGATGATATTGCAAGGATAATATTTGATCAGTGATAACATGGTGATGTTTCAATGATAAGGTGTTAGATTGGTAGCAAAATGATGATATTGCAAGGATAATGTTTGATCAGTGATAACATAGTGATGTTTCGATGATAAGGTGTTAGATTGGTAGCAAAATGATGATATTGAAAGGATGATATTTGATCCAGTGATAACAGAGTAATTTTCAAATGACAATATATGAGCATAGTGGAAAATGATGACATTGAAAGGATAATATCTGATCTACTGATGAAATGTCTACCAAGAGGTATAAGAGATTATCTATTATATACATTTATGATTTGACAGTGATAGTGCCAAATATATACTTATCTGGCTATATCAGACTGACAAATAGTTGATGATGTTTAGCTAGGCATATCAGCACTTCAAAATTTTCCTGATGTCGTGGTCAAGCATGGACCGACAGGAAAATGTCGCGGACACGACTAATGATTATGAAGGCCGTGCGGCGAAAAAGTCTACTAATCGAAGCCAACTTCAACTTCCGGACGTCACTGGTCTGACAACGCCGTGATCTCACCTGAGAAGGCACACTTGGAACGGTACGGGGTCCGTGGCACAAGCTCTAAAGAAGTGGAATGTAAGTTTACCAAATGATTGCTTCGTGAAAGAAAACTAATTGTACGTCGAAAAGCCCGTCTTGTGGCATCGCTCAATGCGCTTCACACCAGGTTGAACCACACAGAAACAGAAAATAGCATTGCATGCCGACGGGTCAGAGAACTGGAGTGCGAGCTTGAAGAGTGTAAACGTGATGTCCTCAGAGAACGCACGCGGATCATGGACTCTCAGGACGTGGTTGACATCAGCGCCCCTCGCATAGTTGGCCCATCTATGTCTCGCGCAAAGGGCAAGGAAAGAAGGCACAAAGATGTTGATCCCTACGCGTCAAAATGCTTTGAAGTTGTGCAAGAAAAGAAAGGTGATCGTATATCAAACTATATTGAGCGCCTCTTGTTGATGCCTCTTAGCGCTAGAAGCACTTATCACAACGCTGAGGTCCCACCTCACCCGCGTCACGTCCGATTTATCCTCTCAACAGCAGATGCTCGAGGAACTTCGTAGATTGCGAGAATCGGATGTGCTGTCCTTGACAGAGAAGGCACAAGAAGTAGAGAGGCTGGCGGGTGAAATCGAAGCCCTGCGTGGGGTCGTCGAGGAGGGTCTCAACGAACGACGTCAAGGACGCGGTGCGGACCAAAGCGACGATCTTGTGGCTCCGCGTGCCGTTGACCCCGACCCCCCTGTGGTTAGATCGCCGGAATCATCAGTCAGGCGGTTCATCGATGACGAGGAGTTGGATCGAATATCTGTGGACCTCGACGAACGTCGCTCCGAGCGGAAACCAGCCCTCATCGCTGTCTGCTCGTTTGTCTCGTGTGTGACCCGCAGAAGGCTTCGCTGCGAGATAGCCGCGGCCATCCGACTCGTCGTCGATCACCACGCCGATGCCGCCACATCTGGCCGCCGGTAGCCTTGGACTTGTCACCGTGACATCCACCCCTCAAACTAGTCTCCCGCACTCTGCAAGACCACGAGCGGCTCGAAACTCGAAGACTACCGTTGATAATACGGACGTCCTACCCAACTCCAGCGAAACCGCAGCAGACGCTATCGGCGTCGATCTTTACAACGCCCTGGGTACTGGTAGCGCTAACTCCGCTTATGTATCAACCGCCGTGCAACATTCATCTGGAATTATCTTTCAAAGTTGATGACAGTCGCCATGTATCATGTATGACATCGCGACAAACTCGTGGAGTACGCTAGGAGGAGGTGGTGGTGGTGGTGTAGTTGGGATTTGTCGAGAGCATCGCCTTGGCCCCACGTCGCCGGAAATTTTACGGAGATCAGATCAGCAACTGGTCCAAGCTCACGTCACTACAACCACAAGGAGACGCCATCACTACCACAGGGAGAGTCCCGTGCACCGGCTTCCCCACAATATCCCTGCTCTCTTCAACAGACAAAGCTCGGCAAGTCCCTCAAATCTACTGCCTAAGACCAATTCCTGCCCCTGCCGTCTTGGCCGCAGTGTTTTGGTTCAACAGTTCCTCTTCCCATTTGCCTCGTCGTCGTCAGCGACTTCCCAAGCGGTCGCTGTCTACGATCCAGTGACCTCGACTACGACTGCTCTCTTCGGCGACCAAATCAACGGGGTGGTTCGTGCTCTATACGTGGACACGAACTCGCACTTGTACGTTGGTGGAGGGTTCAATCTGACAGGCGCCAACGCAAATGGATTCGCCATTTACGACCTCGGCGGTCAACAATGGGTAACTTAGTACGACCGCTCAAACCATTTAAGCACAAGCTGGTTATACCACCGCAGGCACGGTCGCGTGTTAGGGCCCATCTGCCTTTTTGATACTACGCTGAACCAATGGAACAGCTGCGTGATTGGTTAGAGGCGGCACGGAGGCGGCTAGGCGCAGCCAGCCCTCGAGGTGAAAGCTTTTATTTATTCAGATGATTCGCGCATTGCTGACGCAACACCATGCGGGCCTCAAGTGATACAACTTCAAGGGTTCCCTCATATGTCCTTGCCTGGATTTGGAGCTCGTTCAGGCGTACTTTGATTTATTTAGACGATATGCAGCCACCCGTCTCAACTTCAGCCAACACTTTCAAGGCCTGGCTTCTTTTGCTGGATCCCTCATTGCATCGCGATGGTTCTTCACGGGCGCGAACGCAACCAGTCTCGGTACAATGCAATGGTATGCTCCTTACACCCATTTTTGTGCAATTGAGGAGCTGATCGAGTACGCAGGGTTTACCTCTCGGTTGCAGGTCTCGGTGTCGTTCTCAATGTATTGTTCTTGTATATCGGTCTCATCTTTTCATTTGTTACCCTTCTCACTCGTGATATTTTTCAGCTTCGCAAATGCTGCCATCGCAGCCCCGACCAATCGCTGGAAATCATAGAATAGATATTCGTGGGCAAGGAGGGTGGGAGCGAAGCTGATCTTACTGTGATTTTGGATTGCTCATGCTATTCTTTCCGTTAGCTTGATGTCTCGGGAACTCTTTACCAAGCTATGGCAATTGTCGTTCTGTTTTTGATGTCGTTCTACATTCAACCTTGCTGTAGCTTGCGCCTCAAGTTGTCGCAGCGATCTTCAGTTTGAAGAACCTCAGTTTCTCTGAGGAGCCTATGAAATCTGGTAAGGAGCGCGTTGCACGAAACGACTTTCGAAACGTTGACATGACATCGTACAGACGGAGGACTACCAATTTCTAAAGTCATCCAGGTGCGAGATTTCGGGTAGGCGCCGTCAAGGTCCGCAGCGCGGCCGTACACGCCGCCCTATCGTCGACGCAAACACGCGCATACAGATCATCAACACCATGGTCCTCCTTCCGCAGGCCGACAAGGAGCAAAATGCCGCGTTCATCGTACGTAACTTCATCCCCGCCCATTTCCCGCCCCCTCACTCACTCCCCAGCGCGATGAACGCGTTCTCGTCGTCTGGTCCGACTCTCTCGACGCCATCATCCCCGTCGCACGGGATTTCGAGGACCGTCTCATTCGTCTCCTGTGGAGAAATCGGCCCACTCATTCTTGCTCCATCACTTCCAGCCCCGCCCTGGCCTCCACTCAGAATTTGGCTCTCCCCCACAACAGGAAAAGCAACCCGACTCTCATAGCCCGAGCCTCGCGCGAGTCTTGTCCGCCCTCACCAGTCTATGCGAACTTAAACTGTTTCCAAAGATACGCATACGGGAACTCATGAGTGCGACGCTCTGTTTCTTTTACCACCCTAATGCTTGGATACGACAAGGTATGTTGCGTCGATTCTGGTTTTGCATTGCGCGTTGACGAACACCTCGATCAGGCGTGGCTGCTTTCATCGCCTCCGAGTGGGCGGCGAAACATCTCCAGCTGGGCGACGTGTAGTGTATCCTATATCCCTCTCTGCGCCATCTGTTGCGCTGTGACCTTAGAGATATGGACGAGCAGAGCTACTTGCAGCCACAGTGAAGCTACCGGTACGTGCCACGAGTCTGGCGAGTCGACGAACTTGACATCGTTATATAGTTACCCCATCTTCGACGGTGCGATTCAGTGAGCCATGAGCTCAACGACAAGCTTCTCATACTTTTGTGCGAGACACTTGCCTTAGCCGATGCAGAGGACCTGAATATCGGGCGTGGTCATACCGGGTTGGAAGTCATCAAGTTGCTTTACTCGCCCTCGAAAGAAGTCAAACAGGTAGCGCACGAAGACATTTGGATGGTACTCACACATCAAAGTCGCCTTCCAAAGGAGCTCCCATCTTGATGAATCTTGCCGATCCAAAGCGACTTTCGGTCTCGGGACTTGAGGGTCTGGCCCGTCTTTTGGAGTTGCTCATCAACTACTTCAAGGTCGAGATTCAAGTTGGCCATAAACTTCTCGATCACTTTCGCACATTATTGCAGATCCTCAAATGCTTTCAGCTTCATCTCGTCTCCCGCTCCCTGAGAATGAAGGCATCACCAAGTTGGGCCGTTTAGCGAACATCTTCCAACTTCTGCCCTCTGCCGCGAATATTTTCCTAGAGAACCTGGTCAATGCCATCATCCAAACGGAAGCGCAGATGCAGTTCTCGGATAGGAGTGCCTCTAAGGACAGGACAGTGTAATTCTGCGAGGTAGTCGCATTGATGCGGTAATTTCCATCAGAAGTGGAACACTGGTCCTTGATCCACCACGCAACCCAGGTTGTTCGATGGTCTCGAACATCCTCGCGCATCGTCTCTTCACTCTGTCGAAGACGAGGCGTCACCGGGCAACCTTGTACATCAGTTCTCCACTTCAATCACTATGACAATCACTATGACAGACCTCAGCATGGCCAGTATGTTCGCCGGAGTCGCACTCGAACTACGGCCATCTGGCTACCTGACCGATCTTCATTGGACAACTTCGCATTGACCTCGCAAGCTGACTCTACATGCGGTCCGCAGTCAAGTCGAACAGGGAGGAACAGCTATTCATTCTGTATGCAGGGTTCCTACACGCGCGTAAACGTTGGTTTATGTGATCTATTTCCTGTCAAGCCCTTTGTCTGTGTTGCTGAAAATCTTCATTAAATCCTCCTGCCTACGACACATTCCTTCCCTTCCTACTTTGCCTCCATTTTGCCAACGTCTACCCTTTCTAAAGTATACAACGCTGCTACTCGCAGGGATGTGTCGTCGTCTTTTTGTCTTGTCTTGGGCAACACTCCCACGGATGCAACCGAAGTAACAGAGAAGGTGCGAGAACTAGCTCTGGGGGCTCGTTCAGTCCGGAGGCAACTCCCGCTGCCGCTCCATGTCCTCATTCTCCTGCTCACTTTGATGTGGCCTATGTCTGTATCTCGGTCATACCTTGCCGAAGACGTCTGAGCATGTGTATCCGTCTTCATGATGACGCTAGTCGTGTACTACGAGAAATGGCCGACGTACCCTGCCCCATCCGACAACACCACGCACCCGACGTGACGGCTAGCTTGGGTGGACGCTCGCGGCCGTGACCCTGGCGTCGAAAGCGACTGCATACGAGTTACCGTTCAGCGTCGAGAGCTACCGCTGGATCACCCCACAATAGGCGACATACAAGCCCTCCTGCAAAGCCACGTTTGAAGAGTTTCCATCCTCATTTACGCCACAAACAAATGAGCAATGTTGCCCAGGATGTGGTTGATGGTGACATTGAAAAGCTCATCCGCCATGATATTTATCAATATATTGGGGAGCTCGAGGTCAATTGGCCTAACCAAGAGTGGTGTCGACTGCTTGTTCTTCATTCCCAACACCTCTTTCAATGGGCGTCGACTGCATGCAAGTTCATCAAGGGTTTTGGGAGTATCGGACTTAGTCCATACGAGCAACTTGAGATACTTTTGCACAAGGACAACACCACTTCGCTGTACCGGACTATATTAGGTCAACTATTTGTGATGGACAAGGCTCGTCAATCATTTCGAAATGTCATGGCTGTCGTTCTTACTTTGAAGGAGCCACTCTCCCTTACATATATCTTTTGGCCCTTTTCCCCCCGAGCAGAGACATGAAGGTCCGACTCAGAGATATCACTGAACCTATGGCGTCATTACTTGATGGTGTACTAGACAAAGAAAAGCCAATCCAACCTCTCCATACCTCCTTTTGTGACTTTTTACTTGATGAAACTCGGAGTTCTTCCTATCCAGTCCCACCACTCTCTTTGTCTTGGTCGAGCATTGCTTACATGCATGTGAAACAATCTCAGGTTCAACATCTGTGACCTCAAGGACTCTTGAGACCTCAATTCTGCAGTTCCAGACTTTCTGACGTGAGTGAGCAAGGCCATTCCCCCTCACCTGGTCTACTCTTGCCAATACTGGATGGACCACTTCCAACCTATTGATCCTACTTAGGAACTGTTGAATGAAGTTACTGTGTTCTTCAAAGACTTTGTTGCCTATTGGCTTGAAGCCATCAGCCTGCTTTCACAACTCTTCTCCCTATCTCATCATAGAAACTGCTCTAAGGACCTGCAAAACTCTCCAGAACTGGGCTAAGGCATATCTATTCATTATGACATGGCAAAATTACTAACCAACATATATTGGGTCATGAAGCTAGTGCTCTGAGTTCAGAAGCATTCCAATTTATCCAAGTGTTTGGGGCTGTTTTACAAAAGTCCACCCCTAGTCTATATCTATCAGCCATCCCACAAACTCCCACCAGCTCTCCACTCTGTGATCTCTGGCTGTGTCACTTGAAAAAGCATGCCTCAGCAAGCTCAGGACATCCTGCTAGTTGGCCACAGATCTCCATACCATGTAAGGGCACACTGCTCCTGTCTCCTCTGTTGCCTATTCACCTGATGCTACTCATATTGTATCTGGCTCTGAGGACAACACCTTCAGAGTTTGGAATGCAACCACTAGTCAGTGTGTTGCAGGTCCATTTGAGGGGCACACTCAAGATGTCAGCTCTGTTGTCTATTCATTTGATGGCACTCATATTGTCTCTGGCTCTGGTGGCAGGTCTATTTGAGGGGTGCACTAAATGGATCACCTCTGTTGTCTATTCACCTGATGGCAGTCATATTGTCTCTGGCCCATTAGACTGAACCATCAAAGCTTGGAATGTAACAACCAGTCAGTGTGTGGCAGGTCCATTTGAGGGGCACACTAATTATGTCACCTCTATTGCCTATTCACCTGATGGTAATCATATTGTCTCTGGCTCTGGTGACAGGACCATTGAAGTTTGGAATGCAACCACTGACCAGTGTGTGGCAACATTTGAGGGGCACACTGTCATAGCAAGATTATCAGAAAAAACACATCACTCCTCTTAAAAAATGCCACAATACACAACTTACTTCCTACAATTCCCAATGTGATATGTCACCAGGCATTATAACCACTGAAATATTCCATGATGCACAACTCACCTGCTGTCAGTTTCATGGGCAATAAAGGATACACATAACATCATCAGCTTTCTCATTCAGTGAAATTCCAGAACATACAACTCACATCCTTTCATTTCAAGAAAATGGTAAAAATGCACATGGTATTGTTACCTTTACTACTCTTCAAGATTCCACAATACATAACTCACCTGCTAAAATTTCAAATGAAGAACAAGGATGAAGAGGGCATCATGAGCATAGCATGATTCATCATCAATCTGTGCAACATTTCAAAACTTACTTTCTGTCATTTCCCAAGCAGACCATGGCATCATTAACATCATGACTCTGTGCAAAAATTCACAAGTTGTGGCATGACTCACACTCTGTTATTTTCAAAACAAAACAAAGAATCCATGTGATTTATCATTACCAGTTTTTGAAAAATCCATAATGCATATCAATTCCCAGAGAATTTTGTTTTTAAAATGACAATGGCATTATCAGCATTATGACTTGTTATATTCTAGTAAATGAACTCACTCTCTGTTACATCCAGTGCAAAGCAAAGAAATCACATAGCATTGTCAGCATCTCAACTCTCTGTAGCATTCTACAATATACAACCTACCTCCTGTCAAGTTCACAAATTTCAAGTAACACAAATAACGTGTATGGAATTATCAACATCATTGTGTGGAAATTTTCATCATACACAACTGACCTCCTTTTATGTCAAGAATAGAACAAATGACATCCAGGGCATAGTCAGCATAACAACTTTTCATCACATCTCAGAATGCAAAACTCACAAGCTATTATTTCCAGTATTGAGAAATCAATGAACATTATTAGATTAGCATTACCACTCTTTGCATCATTTGATAATGACTTACCACCTGTCAATTGAAAAATAGAACAAAGCATATTTATGACAGCATTAGCCACACTACTCTGGAGAACCTTTGCAAGACACAACTCACACCCTGCCATTTCAAGAGCAGAAGAAATAATGTGCATGACATCATTACTATCTTTTACTTTGCAAATACTTATACATAACTTACTAGCTGTCATGCCAGAATTGAACAAGGGATATGAACATCCCTGGTAACCCTTTGAAGGATTCCATAATGCACAACCCACCTTCTGTTATTCCCAAAGCAGAGCAAAGAATACAGGGTATCATCAGGATCATGTTTCCATTGAATATCCTATAATACACAACTTACCCACTGTCATTTTCAGAGGAGAACAAAGAATGGAAATGTCATTATCAGTTTCACCATCCTTTGTCATGATCCATAGTACACAACTCACCTCCTATCATTTATAGAGCAGGACAAAAAATATGCATGGCATCATTACTATCATCTCTTTTCAAAACATTCCACAATGTACAACTCACCTTCTATTATTTCCAAAGCAAAACAAAGATTTATTAGGTATCATCAACATCACCACACGATGACAATTTACAATACACAACTCACCCACTGTAATTTTCAGGCAAGGATAAAGGGTG
Source organism: Leccinum pellstonianum (assembly GCA_038091735.1). NCBI lineage: Eukaryota > Fungi > Basidiomycota > Agaricomycetes > Boletales > Boletaceae > Leccinum > Leccinum pellstonianum. Next base: position 8,459 of record JBBPPA010000645.1, on the reverse strand, counting down.
CACATGGTGTCATCAGCATCATCACTTCTGCAACATTCCATAATGTACAACTCACTCTCTGTCATTTCCAGAGTCCACAGAGTAGACAATGCATCATCAATATCACTATCTGGATATTCCACAGTGCATATCTCACATACTATTGTTCCCAACATCACATCTTCAGTATCACCACTCTGTGAAATATTCCACAATGCACAACTCACTCTCTGTCATTTAGAAAATAGATCAAAGAATGGACATAATATCATCAGCACCATATATGGAACATTCCACGCTGCACAACCCACATACTATCATCACCAGCATGAAAAAATGTGCATGATATTATCAGCACCATCTCTGAAATATTCCTTAATGTGCAACTCACTTTCTGTTATTTTCAGTATGGAGCAAAGAACAATTATCAGCTTTACCACTCTAGAATATTGCCCACTGATGCATAATTCACCTTCTATGAGTCCCAAAGTAGAACAAAGAATTCATATGGCATCTTTAGCACCAACTGCATATAAAACATTCTTCAATGCCCAACTCACCGACTATCATTTTCCAGAGCAAAACAAAACATGATAAATTTTACAATTTTCCCCAATGAACAACTTACATGCTGGTGACTTGTTGAGGGTCTGGGATAAAAGTCCTTTAATTAAAATAGTTAGAGTAAATATGATCAACATATATCCTAATTCATGTGAAAACCACCTTACTGACCGGAAAATATCCAGACTGTCTTGCAAATCTTTCAGAGCAGACCCAAAAATGTGGAAACCATCTTGCAAGTCTTTCAGCGCAGATCTCATTCATGCTGTGTACAGGAAGTGGAGACTTATGCAGCTTGTCTATAGCTGATATGATACTTTCCAAATATCAAATCATCAGCCTATGAAGATTATAGAGTTTGTAGTCACTCACTCTCGAACTGCATATCTCATATACAATGCTATATTTGTTTCCTGGGCAGTCACAAATAACATTTGCAGAGCCTCCTCATTCAAGGTCCCTGCTGTAGCTTCCAGCAGGATATCACACCCCTCATTTGAGTGGTGCATCCCTTCCACACATGCAAATTACATGAACTTGACCATTCTTGAATGTGTAGAATACATACCTCCAATCCGAACACTGCATTTTGGTGGATGGTTCAATTGAGAGAGACAACCCCATACATTGGCATTGTCAAAAATTCCATCTATGAGCTCATGGGCCTTTGCCTTCCTCTCATATAGTGGCAGTCTTCCATCATTACCAGTGAGTTTTCCCACGGCTACCGCCAACAATGCATCAAACTTAGTGAACAACACGATAACAGGCACTGGACCTGTTGTGAGCTTGAAACGACGTTGCCGAAAATGAGCTCACCATTTCTTGTATCACACTCTTCAAAAAACATTTCCTCAGAGCGTTGGATTGCTCGATCCAATTTATCCATTGGGATACAGTACCTTTACAGAGTAACGACTAGTCAATGACTGCTTTCCCTACTATTCAAGCTCTTACCAGATGGCATGAATCCGTTTCTTGAGATATGTCGTGTTTGCATGATCAGCAATGAACTGCTTCAATGCTCGGAATTGATCTACGGAACCAGCTTCGAAGCCTCGCGAGTCATGAAAGACAAAGTTGTCATTGCTCCGGAAAATCAACTCGTTGTCGATATCGTGCATTCCGCGCTAGTGTGCGTTGATAAAGATGCGCCTCGTGTCCGAGTGCAGTATGTAGTGATACTCACCCCCGTGGATCCCTCGACCTGGGTCAGATCAATCTAGTCACACGGTTTGGTAAACCAGTCATCCATATGTATCAAACTAGACACGCACCTTGTTGCCTTCTCCATCATAGACCTCCGGGTTTTCAGTAGTGTTACAGATCGCGCGGAGGATAGTCGTCTTGCCACAGTTCGCCCGCCCAATGATAAGGATCCTGAAGCGGCCAAATTTCTCTCGGATGTTTTCAAAACCGCCTGTCTTGTTTGTCTCCATATCTGGATTCCAAGTGTAAGCGTATCGTTGAAGAAACTGTGAAACGACGTAGAGCAGTAGTCGCCGTGGGGCGAGGGAGGAAGTGGAAGAAATGTACGTCGATCGATCCCCATCTACTTCCGATATCCGCTTCAAGCAGGTCCAGGTCCAGTGGCAGTCCCCGAGTCCGACAAACGGGACGATTCCGGGACGATAGAGCATAATTACCAACGCGGTTTCTTTCATTTGACTGGCTTCTTCCGGAGGTAATACTCTTAGAACGGGCCGGACTCGGAGCACGCCCTCGGTCGTAGATGATGTTGTCCTCTATTTTGATAGTATCTCCACCCCCGCGCATCTCCAGGGCAGCGGGGTACCTATGCAAAGTGACCTCGAGATCATTGCTTATCATAGTGCAACACATCCACTTGGCGGCAAAGGAAAACGAAGTCGTTGGTATAGACACTACATGGTGCAGTACATGACCGCCATATCTCCACAGACCATCTAGCGAAGGAACATGTGTTCAAAAATGATCATACTAGTACCCGAGGCAACGTACTCATATGTTCGATCATTTCGGCAAGTTCCTACGTTGACCCATCGTCGACGCACACAGCTTGGCAGGTTGGAGGGTAGCAAAAAGAGGCCACGCGAACTCACGGGACAGAGCGACGTGGACATCTAGTACAGAGATGAATGGTCTTGTTTCGAGCCGTCCTACCATATTCCCTTTTCATGTCCTTGGCGTTTGAAGGTGGATGCTGCACAAACCAATGTATCTTAGATAACTGCCAATATGCTATTACTCTGAGAAGTTGAACGGTACATACGAAGTTGTCGTCAGGTCATCGGGTCATACCATGCCCGGAGTATCTTGAGGTCCACAGCTGGTTCAGATCTTGGGCACCACGAGATATTCGGGTAGTCCCTAGCGCTCGTGATTCGGTGCATAAGTAAGTAGGCTATTCTTATAACACAAAAGGATGGGCTCACCAACTTCGGGAACATGCTGTTTCTCCCTTGTCGAGTTTGAATGGAGAATCAGGCAGAACATGATCGTGTGTTCCGATTCATCGTCAGGATCATTGCGGGGTAAAGTTCAAACCCCGACAAGTCTTGGTGGTGAACCTGCTTTCACCCCCCCTACACGCCCAACTGTACGTACACCACCGTCACCCGTGTCGTCCTCCACGGTACATGTAACTTCACATCGTGTACAATTTCCTTCATTCCAGCGACGCAGGCATGGTCAGTTTTCAGAGCTGCGCAATCGGCCAGAGACTCGGAGGCACTCATTTTTCCTTCCGTCCAGGACGGCGCAACCCGCGAACAGCGGTGCCTTCCCTTCGGCGCCCGTAGAACACGTGTTGCTCGAGGCCTGGTCCAGCCGTAGTCTAGCCTCTCATCCAACCGAGCTTGCCGATCCGTGAAGTCCTGGACCAGCAAGTACAATCTGCCTCGTCTGGCGATTTGGACGTGCGCAACCCTTAAGGACCAGGGGCGAACCACCTTCTGTTGCCCCTCGGGTCCTGACCAAGGCAGGCCCGTATACTACGAGCCAGCTGTTCCTTCAACTTCACATAAAGAGCCGGGTGATCGGCTAGCCTATCTGGTGAGCTGGACGACTTTACCGCATCAAGGGCAAAACGCTGAGGTTGCAAATAAGGAATGAGGTCGGTCTCTCGAGCGAGAACAGATATATAGCACTTTACTAGACACGACTTTTACTTACCAATACACCCCACCTGTTGTACCCCACAAGGCACACCACTTGCCCCTGAGGGTTACGAGGTCGCTCATCAGCAGCATGGCGTCAATGGTTGGAAAACCCTCCATTCTTCTTCGATGAAACTTTCTCCCCCCCTCTGGACGTCCTTGTCCCCTCAACCTCTCCGATCGTCCGCAAGTTCTCCATTGTCGTGCTGGCTTGTTGCGCTTGGGAGTACTAAAGTGTGATCCCCACAACCCTTGTCATATTATCCTCGACACTCCGAATAGTCTCGTCTCCCCGTGCCAACGTTTTGAAGAACTCGAGTAGCTTGGTGGTAGGCTATAAAGATACGTCCCGAACCCAACAAAGACCCCAACATTAACGGTACCCAACCAGACAAGGTGAGAGAGAAATAGCTCACATCTTCACGTTCTTGCTCATGTTCTCCAGCAGCACTAACGACTGTCTGAGCCTCACTATCTGTAAGGCCTCGTCGAAGTCCCTTTCTTCCAGGCTATCGAGTGTCGTATAAACGCGATGATTTGCGCGCAGCTCGTGCCGCGAGGTTTACGATGTTCAGCGCTTGGTCGGCGGGACTACCTTGTAAAAGGCCGTTTCCCGGGTGGCAGAAACCGCCTAACACAGCCTAGAGTATCGTTATCAGCATGAGACGACTGATGACTGTCGGTGACTGTGCTTGACACTTACACTGGGAGCTTCTAGGAGATCAATGCTGAACTTCACCGACGCGGGCGTGATTTATTCCCTCGCCCTTTTGGTCGGGCTTGTCTGCTTCATGAGTACAGCTAACGGTCAATACGTGATTCTAGACATGGTCGGTCGTGGTGCCTTCTCTGGCTACATGTGACGAGTCCCGCTGACACGGTAAAATAGCCTACCTGAGGTCGCGGTCGCCTGGGCCACCTTTTGTCGGACGTGCTCACAAGAGCTGTCTTGACAGCGCTTGAGACACTTTTGCCGAAGACTCTGACCTCTTCCTTGACGGAGCTTGTACCTGGCTAGGTGTTGAGTATGGCATCACGATTTTGCCATCTGCGCTCTCTCGGAACTTGCGGGATGCTGGGCTCACCCGAAAGAAACTCCGAAAGCTGGCTGTAGAGCGAAACGAGTAACAACGGGAAGAATTCAAGGCAATCCTTCGAACGGATTTTGTGGGTGACACATCGGCGTTGGGTGATTGTAGTGTTTCAGACACCTCAATGTCCGTGTCCATGTCCGCGTTGTTGGATTTGTGCTTCTAGACATTCGATAAGGTGAATATATGCACATCCGAACACCACATACCTTTTCACTATGCCTATCTGTGATATCCATGTGTTGCGACTGATGCGAACCACGCTGATTGAGGGTCACTGTTTGAGGCGGCGCCGCTACCAATGGCCCTCAGGCTCGATGTCTCTCCTTGAAGTTGACTTGGGACCTGAGCCACCTGACGGGGATGGGGACCTTGATTGTGAGGGGTGGTTGTGGATTACTAGGCGCATCGTTACCAGTCATGTAGTAGTAAGTAGACAATATGTAACCCCCAGCTATCACTAGAGGCAAAGCTCTATTTGTGAGGGTGGGAAGACGTGATGTAATTCTCCGTCCGACGACGCATCGGTAGAGGAGTGAGCCACTTTGGTGTGTGCAAGTTGCATTTGAAGTGGGAATAATGAGATATGTAGTTGTGTTGTGTCTAGTCGACAAAATGATATGATATGATCCAAAAACAACAAAATACTGTGTCTATTTCTCGTAGACAGACCGAAATATAGACGATGAGATGACACGTTTCATTGCCATATTCGAGATGCTGTCTACGCACAGAAAACGCATGGTCTACTTCACATTTTCATGACATAAGCATGAGGTCAGTCACCAAAATGTGAAGTTTTCTGTGTGTAGACCATGCGTAGAAAGGCATCTCGAATATGGCAATGAAACGTGTCATCTCATCGTCTATATTTTGGTCTGTCTACGAGAAATAGACACAGTATTTTGTTGTTTTTGGATCATATCATATCATTTTGTCGTCGACTAGACACAACACAACTACATATCTCATTATTCCCACTTCAAATGCAACTTGCGCACACAAGTGGCTCACTCCTCTACCGATGCGTCGTCGGACGGAGAATTACATCACGTCTTCCCACCCTCACAAATAGAGCTTTGCCTCTAGTGTATATGACGCGACACGGTCAGGCAGAATTTCCTTTTTTGTCCGACGAAAAAAGAAAATTACACGGACACAGCTGTAATACTGTAATTGACCTTGCCACATTATGCCTGAAGGTGAGAAGGTTTCTCCCATCTCAGAGCATTCATTGAGCCACATTTCTTTGCAGTTCAAGCATCCGATCGCCGATGCAAGCAGCTTGCCAGGACAATGACAGACCTCAACAAGGCCATCGACCTCGGGCGACAAGCGCTTGACCTTTGCCCGTCAGGGCACCCCCACCGTTCGATGTTTTTGAACAATGCCGCAAACCGCTACTCCGTTCGTTACCAATCAATGGGAGAAATCACGGATCTTAACGAGGCCATCGTCCTTGGCAAACAAACGCTTGACCTTTGTCCGCCACAGAACCAAAACCGTTCTATGTATTTGAACAACGTTGCATCATATCTCTCTGATCGGTACACGTGGCTTGGGGAGATGACGGACCTCGACGAGGCCATCGTCCTCGCGCAGCAAGCGCTCGACATGTCCCCACCTGGACACCCAAGTCACTCGGTGTACCTGAATAGCGTTGCAACATTTCTCTTTGATCGGTACAAGCAGCTTGGGGAAATGTCAGACCTTGAAGAGGCCATCATCCTCGCGCAGCAAGCGCTCGACATCTCTCCATCTGGACACCCAAGTCATTCGGTGTACCTGGATCGTGTTGCCATACATCTCTTTCATCGGTACAAGCAGCTTGGGGAAACGACGGACCTAAACGAGGCCATCGTTCTTGGGAGACAAGTGCGAGATACCTGCCCGAATTGCTTGGTGTATTTGAATAGCCTTGCAATCTATCTCTCTGATCGATATGAGCGATTTGGGGAAATGTCCGACCTGCAGGAGGCCATCATCCTCGCACAGAAATTCCCCGCTATGGCGCCCAAATCACTCGGTGTATTTTAACAGCGTTGCAATATGTCTCTCCAACCGGTACCAGCGGCAAGGCGAAATAGCGGACCTGACCGAGGCCATCGTCCTTGGGAGACAAGCACTTGACCTCCGCCCGCCAGGGTACACAGCCCGTGCAATTACTTTGAACGTCGTTGCGAATTGTCTCTTTTATCAGTATCAAAAACTTGGGGAGATAGCAGACCTCGACGAGGCCATCGTCCTCGGGGATCAAGCACTAGAAGTTTCTCCACCTGGCCATCCAGATCGTCCGATGTATCTGAGCAGTGTTGCACCATATATATCCAATCAGTACAGGTGGCTTGGGCAAATGGCGGACCTGAACAAGGCCGTGGTCCTTGGGCGTGAAGCGCTTGACGTCTCCCCTGCAGGGCACCCACAACTTTCATTTTTCCTTTGCAGTGTTGCAACCGGTACAAGTGGCTTGGGGATCTAGCGGATCTGAACAAGGCCATCCTCCTTGGGAAACAGGCACTTGACCTCTGCCCGCCAGGGAACCCAGACCGTGCAATAACTTTGGATATCGTTGTAAATTGTCTGTCTTATCGGTATCAACAACTTGGGGAAATGTTCATTTTTCCTTTGCAGCGTTGCAACATATCCGATCGGTACAAATGGCTTAGGGATCTAGCGGATCTGAACGAGGCCATCCTCCTTGGGAAACAAGCAGTTGATCTCTGCCCGCCAGGGAACCCAGACCGTGCAATAACTTTGGATATCGTTGCAATTTGTCTCTCTTATCGGTATCAACAACTTGGGGAAATGGCAGACCTGGACAAGGCAATCGTCTTCGGGCGACAAGCGCTTGACATTTGCCCGCCAGGGCGCCTGCATCGTTCAGTGTATATGAACGGACTCGCAACATATCTCTCCGATCGACACAAGCAGCTCGAGGATTTTACGGACCGGAACGAGGCCATCATCCTCGGGCGACATGCGTTCGACATCTCCCCGCCCAGGTGCCCAAATTATTCGGCGTATTTGACCAACATTGCAACGTATCTCTCCGATCGGTATGAGCTGCTTGGGGACATGAGTGACCTCAACGAGGCCATCGTCCTCGGACAGAAGGTGCTCAACCTTCGCCCACCTGGTCATCTTGACCGATCACAGTCATTGGGCCAACTTGCATCTTATCTCCATATCCGATTCACTCATTTGAACGAATCCAATGATGAAGAGAATGCATTCAGTCTCCGAGTGTACCGAGTTGGCGCACATCCCCCAAATTGTCTCACTATCTGGTTTCTTTTCTGCCAAGAAATGGGTCAGCATGGCTGAAGATTCTCACCATCCCACGACGCTTCTAGCGTACGAAACATCTCTTCTATTGCTCACACGGCATTCGGCCACATTGTCGCCCCTACCCCGACATCTGCATATCTTCAAGGACCTAGCGGTTGATGCTTTTTCAGCTTGTCTTCGCGGCCACCGCGCAAAGACTGCAGTCGAGCTGCTGGAGCAGGGACGTGGTGTATTTTGGAACCATTTATCTCGCCTCCGATCCCCGCTTGAAGATGTTGTCCATCAGGAAATTGAAGAAAGTCAGATCAAATTTTATATAACATTAGCATATTTGTCAAGTACATACAAAATTATAATTCTGATGTTCACTTAGATCATGCCAGATACTCCATGTGACGGT
>JBBPPA010000644.1:0-18787 GCA_038091735.1 Leccinum pellstonianum | reverse complement strand
ATTGTCTCCATGCGTAGGTTTCATATTTGTTTCAAGACTCGTTTCACAACAGCTAATTTCTATATACAGTTGTTGAACCTGCCATTCGAATGAGTTGGGTCGAAGATCACTGGGACAAAGACTTTATTGCAAAGGCCAAAAAAATCGTCTTAGATTTGGTAAGTGCCCCAATCGTGATTTATACGACCTCGCTGATCGCCCGAGTCAAGATGCATCAATACCATAGTCGAGCACCCCAAGAATCGCCGCTGGAGGACAGCCAGCCGTGCTTTCTGGAAGACTTTGACGCTATCGCTGCGCGACTGCGTATCGGGAACATGGGGAGCCGCAAGAGCCCTCGGGATCTTACCCATACCGTCGAAGATGAATATCTGTCTTATACTAATGGAACCTTGACAAGGCAAGGAGAGGATCCCCTCAAATTCTGGGATGTACGTTCCTCGTTTCCTCATTCGCTACTAAACATTGATGGTGGCGAGTACGTATAGGTGAACCGGAAGACATATCTAATCTTGTTCGCTATCACGATGGACCATCTTCCTATCCAGGCGTCGGCGGTCCCTTGCGAGCGCGTCTTTTCGTCCAGCGCTGAAACTGACAAGAAGAGAAGAAACAGAATCAGCCCCATCCTTATGGAAATATTCCAATTTCAAATTCGACTACAAGAAGAAACAGTTGAATTTCTCTGAGGCTGAGTGTGTCCTCGTCAGCCAATGGGATCTCATGGACAACCCCAAAGAACCCGACGTTGGTCACACAGGGCTTCAAGGTGAGGACATGAGAAATGAGATTGCCACACTCATTGGTGCCATGGAACGTGATGAGGCTTCTCTTGTGAAACTTTAATGTAGTCTTGAATCACCACTATCCGTTATCAGTACGACCTCGAACTGTGTTATATATCCTACTAGTTTCTTGCCAGACCTTGCGCCGCGGTTACTGAATCGTGTCGCCTCTTAAACTTTACTTGCATGCAAGTTGCATCGAATCATCGCCTCTCAAACTTTACTTGCATTGAATCAACCGCTTGCTGCTCCGTATGTGGCTGTATATTTCCTTTGTTGTACTTTTTTTTGCGTTGATATGATCATCTCCTGCGGTACCCTTCAGTTGATGTTAGGGGAACGGCTTGGTTCTGGGTCATCAGGTGAGTCCGCTTTATACCTACCTCGAGGTTCATACAACGTGAGTGCACAGGGACCGTCTTTCGAGCCCCTGACCTTGTTGACACTGGCACCAATCGTGAACTCGTCATCAAGGTCGGAAATACGGGGCCTCACCACCGTTCCCTTGAGCATGAACATTGTGTTCTCTCACACTTACAAGGCGTTCCTGGGACCCCTCAACTCGTATGGTTTGGAGTAGACTCTGGGCACAATGTACTCATGCTCGGCTCTCTTGGGCCTTCCTTAGAGGACATCTTCAACTTGTGCAAACGGTCCTTTTCTCACAGCACTGTGTTTCTGATTACGGAGCAACTGGTGGGTGTCATTCGCATCCAACATCCTTTTGATGCTGACCCTCGGACTTGTAGCTTTCACACCTCGAGGCCATCCACACGAAGAATTTCATTCATTGCGACATCAAACCCAACAATATCCTCATCGGAAACACCACTCGGAACGACATACTTTACCTCGCAGACTTCAGTTCTTCACATCAGTATCGGGATAGCCGCACACATATACACATCCCATTCCATCAAGGCTTGGCGTTTGTCAGCACCCCCGCCTTCGCATCACTCAATAGTCATCTAGGTAATGAACTAAGTTGTCGAGACGACTTGGAGTTGTTAGCATATCTCCTCGTATATCTTGCACGCGGATCTCTGCCTTGGTTTGATGGGACTCGGATATGCAAGAGCTCGATTCTTCTCATGAAGCAGAACATTTCAGTGGAAGAGATTTGCAGGACATTGCCGGCCGTCTTCGGAGTATTCTTAGAGTATTCCCGTGTGCTAGCCTTCACGGAGAAACCAGACTACGCACGTTTTCGATCCTGGTTCCAGGACCTTCGAGATAATGACAATCAAATTGACTGGCAGGCGTGCACTACTGTGGGTGAGGGGCAAGTCAAGGAGCGAGAAATGGCCCCAATCAAAACTCCAAAAACTCCCAAGAGGTATGCTTGTTTTATTTTGTGTACACATTGATTTGTGCTAAAATTTGAATTGTCAGACTTGTCCAACCTGTGGTCCCAAAAGTTTGTCGGACCAGCAGCCGTTGTCGTGCTGGGAGCGTCGTGTGATTATCATTTGGTGATATATGTAGTGCACTGTGCCGAGAAGTTGTTACAGGGTCGAGACTTGGGACTCAGGACTCGGGACTCAGGGCCTCAGTGGCTTGATGGACCGTGGACGGTCCATGGTCAATATGTTATGTTCATGTTCAATATGCCTATGTTGTATTGTATGTGTGCTGCTGCCATTGCTGCAGGCTTACAGGGCTGGAAGCAATCTGAACTGGTCTGAAACCGTTATCTGGTTTATTATGGTCACAAACTGTGACTGAACTTCGTAAAACTAAAACTGGGTTCCGCAATAAGTAAACTAAACCTCGGGTAAACTGAGTCAAACTCAGACCAGTTGCCAGTTAACCGGACTGTGACAACACTAAGTGGTGAGAAGTAGTATCTAATCAATTGTTCTATTTGGAGACTCAGGGCATGGTGGTAGTGGTGAGAGGTAGTATCCAATCAATTGTAACCTTGTAATGTATCTGGTCCCCTGGCCCTGTCCATAGGGATTCAGGAGGGGTAATTCTTTTCCCCTGCTTCACATAACTGGCCTGGATGATATTGTTGGGGAAAGTGTATTTCACCAGTTGCATAATGACTGTTTCCTTGCTGATTGCAGTATCCTTGCTCTGGAACAACCAAATAGAGACACCAGCACAAAACATTTGTTCACACACCAACTGATCATGGATAAAGCACCTCATCCAATCTGCATAAATGGCTGGTGGGATGGGGAAGCCACTCCAAGCATTCTCAATATATTCCAAGAAGGCCCACACATTGAGGAAGTAACATTGGAGCTGGACCACATAGCTACAAGGTTGCGCAGTTGAAGGGGGACCCGGTTCATAATATCCAAAATATGTTTGAGGTCAGCAAGCCACAAAGCTGCTGAATCCAACTTGGAGTCTCGATTTGCCCTCCAAGCTTGATGGCAATTCTTGGCACTGAATTTCTCCTGTTTCAAAAACCCACGACCTGGTGCCACTGATGAGCTCTGGCAAAGATTGCAAGTATCAGGGTATACCAAGCCCAGGAAAGAGGCTCAGGAAAGGGGTGACTTTTGTTGTGAGGAATGCAGACAGTGAGGCTCGGGAATGAATGTCATATTTGGGGTTATGATAACCTATCCATTGTTACTACAAGCAATGGTCATGACATCTAATTTCAGTCTGGGGTCTTCTCAGTCTCTGTTGAGCTTCAACCACCTTAGTTGACTTGTGAGCTAGCTGATCAAATCAATGTTGCTACACTTGTGTCTCATTTGTTTACTTAGGCTGCAGAACTCCTTCACTATGAATGCCCCTGAAATTTGCTGCACAAGTAAGACCATGCATGGACTGCTGTGACATTTGACTCAATGTTGTTATAGCTCAAGCAAATACTTTTCATATTGAACTTGGTATCTGTAGAAGTGGTGACTGAGAGGTATCACCAAGGAAGCTAGGTACTGATGGTGAAATCCAATGAGCATTCATACTTCTATCTCTCTAAGGATACTTGTATGTCTCTAATACAGGCTCTATCAGTCTATGTAGTAGGAACATCTGTACACAATAGAGTCTCTTACTGTGAGAGCCCTCACAGGTGGAGTAAAATAAACACCTATGTAGGTATCTCTATGGTTGGTTAGACCATCGGTACAGACATCTCACAAGTCTCATGTGACAACGAGCACTTGTGGTAAGTGGTAGGCTGGTGTACTGAAACCTTATAAACAGGTAAGATATGTTGTACACAGCCAGATAGCAATGACTCATATATCCACCAAACCTCTTAACTCGAGCCAGTGCTTTAGTATGCTTCGTGATTAACATGCGAACAGTAGACTGTGCCAAAAACCCTCATAGACCATGGAAGCAGCCACCAGTCTGTGCTGCATAGATGGACAGGTGGGTGAGACTCAGCGCATGAGAGGGTGGAAACAAAATCTTCAATTCAGTCCACTTTTGTACACTTTTGTGCAATTTATCACTACATGTTTACTACACTTTTTACTATACTTTTTTGTACACTTTGTACACTTTTTCCTACACTTTTTTGTACACCTAGTCTGTGGTCATCTGTGGAGTCTGTAGGCAAAAAGGTGGTTTGCTGATGGAGCTGGCAAGGGTGGTTCCCTGTGTCAGCTGCAGAAGGTAGGAGATACAATTACTCAAGACCAACGGAAACATAATTTCATTCCTTTAGATGAACCAGTGAACAAGATTGAAAGCACGTGCCAATGACAAAATGAAAAATCTTGCAACCAAGGACAAATAGATATACTTTATCTCTGTTTTCACCTGCAAGCTGACACCAACTGGCCCGGGAGTCAGTCACTCGATGAGAATCCTTTCACTGGTATAATTTCTGCATTAATTCATTAGTCAAGCTGAGGCTGTTCCTCACCAAAACAAAAGAGAGGAAAAGACAAGAGAGACAACTTTGATACAACAATTAAGGTTCACACTTGAATCTTGGTTGTGGATATCGCTGATACATATTTTTTTTTCCATTTGACAGGTGTTCAATCAAGTGAGCCTCCAGCAATTTTGAGCTCTAATGCGGATTATCAAGTCAAACATTCTTGGAATGAAACTGAGGTGTGTTTCTTCCTGTTGTATATGTAACTCAACTGACTACTGATGGCATGTTGGAGGGTAATATTTCCCACACACAAAGTACCATTGACCGAGTTCTACTTATCAAACAGATGCTTACAATGATGATCTCATCTGCTCCTCAGTGGAGATGAACCTGCTGCTGAAGTCATGATCTGGGGATTTCAATGCCAAAGCAGTGTTTAGAAGTCCAGACCGAGAACTGGACCGTTAAACACTAGCCAAACCTGACTTTGTCATACTCCTCACATGTCAGTCAGAGAGTGTCTCCCAAGTGAAAGGTCTAGACTATGACCAAATATTCTCCCCAGTTGTGAGATTCGGAGTGGTGCAGTGTATGCTTGCCCTTTCTGCTTTAGAAAATTGGCACCTCACTGACATTGAAATTCCCAGGATCAGGAATTTTTTCGGTGCACTTCCTCAAGTTCAAGGATGACCCTGGTGAAGGTTGACAGGCTGCGATAGTAGTGAGGATTTCAGGGAACAAGGATGATGTTGGAAGAGGGACTTATTCTCTTTTTTGGTCAAGATGGTTGTGGGCCTTTTGGGTGCTGTTCTCGGTGTTCCTGAGCTTGTCCTGCAGCTCTTCAATGGAACCTCTGGGGGTGTGTGTGACGTGGCACTTGGCTCTATTCCAGAGGGTGGGGCTGTTGCATTCCAAGATGTGGTGGGGGTTGCGCCCGAGGCATTTGGGGCAAACCGAGCAGGGGCACTGGTGACCGGAGGGTTTGGGATGCGGTTGGGAGGAGGGGGGGTTATCGGACGCCTGGTAAGGGAGCAGGGGCCGAATCTTCTGGCGAGGAGAGGGAGAGGGAGAGTGGTGGCAATTGAATAATTCAACACATTGCGACATGAGGCATTGGGTTGTGGGGCGGCTAAGGCAGGAGCGGGAGGAGGGAAAGCCTTGGGGGTCAACCAAGGCCTCGACTTTATGGATTATCTGGAACTGGACGCTTGCGCTCACCTTGAAAGCGATCGAGTTCATGAGTTAGCATCCTTGCACTCTTTCTCAGCTTTGGCCTTGTCAAGGTGGAGCTGTTTGTTCTGGTGTTCTCTCTCTTCTCGTAGCTCGGCTTCTTTTATCACACATGCTTTGTCTCATTGACGGCTCCAGACAGTGATGCACTCATTGTGCTTGACGTCTCATGTGGCGGCAAGGCGGTCAGCTACTTCATCGTGCATCTCACCCGAGCCATCTATGATCATCTGCTTGATACCTTGGTAAGGGGTGGAGTCAAACGCTGGTCGGACCTCAAGACTGGGGTCAGCCATTCAAGTTGTGATTGGAAAAAGGAAAGAGGGAAGTTGGATGTGAAAGAAAGGTGCAAGTTGGACTGGGAAGGGAAAGAGCGACAAAAGGCGAGGATAGGTGGAAGAGGAGGATGAGCGATGTGGCGGTACAAAGAGAAAAGAAAAGATGCCACTTACGTCGCTTGTCCGAAGTCTTTGCACTCCGGACTCGTGCATGCCTTGCTCGGCCTCAGTCCGACACTCTCCAGCACTAGACAGTGAATACAATGACAGTCTGCCAGCCCCACTAGGTCATGAACAGTCATGAACAGTATATCTACAGCCTGCCACAGTTTGTCACAGCCCATGAACAGTTCTTTCATAGTCAATTTATGGTAATAGGACTTCCATTTATATGTATATTGGATGGGATAATCAACATGATTATAATTTAATTGTTTGACTTGCATAATGCTCAACAGCACTGGATAGTGCTTCACAGTGAATTCCATGATGTATAGTGCAGTGCTGCTGCTATACTGCTAGAAATATTAAATACTGCTAAACTATGTCATATAAAATCTGTATATAGATCTTAAATATTATCACTGTGAAGAGCTGCATATTTCCACACATCCTGTATATTCTTGTAGATCATTTATAGGACTGTAATTCTTGTGTATCCTATACAGCACTTATAGTATTACCATTTATCCTATGTAGGGCTATAGATGCCCATGAATTCAGTGCATCTCGATGAATCCTACATACAGCTGTAAATTTACATGTGGGAGCATAGATTTCCATATATCTTCATGAATCTCTATAGGATTATACACTCAGTCAAGTATTCACACAATTGACACTTGTTGGCAAGCACACTTGCTTTGGCCTTGACTGCAGCCAAACACTCCACTGATGTCTTCAGGTGGGGAGCAAAAAGCTCATACTTGGTTGGAACTATGTCCAGGATAACCTTTTGCATCTCACTGTAAAAAAAGATATTCATGTTTTTCCAGATGCACACTGCCATATCATCTTTGTGTTCCTCCCAGAAATCTTGAACTCATGATAGGTATGGTATGAATGGAAACTATACATCTCCCTCAATCTTGTGGCCCAATCATCATGGACATCTCGACAAATGCTGTTGAGTCCTGCATTGAGGGAAATGGATCTGACATGACTTGATGAAAACAAAAGTGAAACCATTGGCAACATGGTAATGAGTATTCTCAGTTTGGAATTATCTACTATTATTCAGACAATTACTTTAGTAAGTTGCTAGCTCTATCTGAGTCAAGTGCTTATTTAGCATAAAGCTTTATATTGTTGTTCTGTTTGAGTGATCAATGGAAATGTGGTTTTGATCTAACATGACACACACTTCTCTAGAAACAAATATTTCACTGTTCAAACTAGCAGCTCATCAAGTATGATCAAAACTGCTGCCCTGATGGATTCTTTGATTGGTTGTCAAAAAGAAATTGATCACTTTTGTCTCCATCAATAGATTTCTCTCCTGCTTGAATTGCCCAACCAATTTTCTATTTCTTTATAGTTCCATCATCCATCCTTGCCTCTTCAAGCTGCATGATGATATTGTGCAAAATGAGTCAGAATGAGATTTTGAAATGAAGCTTTATACCAGGGGGCATGACACTGATGATTTGAGTGAAGACTTTAGGGACATGCATAAAATTTTATCGTAGAAATATGACTGTTGCCCTAGAATGGGCTACAGGGTTTTTATACTTTAGGAATAGCCCTAGACAGCTAAAAAAAACTACAACGGAAGGCTTAAAATGAGAGAGAAACAAGATATGACAAACTAATGTAGTCCAAAACAGTTACTGTCCAAGTGTGTCGGGAGTGCAGGAAAGGTGGAGCAGAGCAGAACCAGACTAGCAGAGACTCAGAAAGGGGTCAGAACAATCCTTACTAAGCCCAAGCTCCCAAATAACCAGTTATGCCCTTTTCTGAAGTTAGATTTTACTAGCAGGCCCATCAGTAGCAAATCTTAGAAATGCACGCTCATCTTATCTTTCCTCTCACTCTACAGGAAAGCCATCAAGATGCTGAAGCCTCCTGCAATATTTTTTCTATCAACATGTAGGTCAGTCTATCATGACTGTATAAGCACTACTGAACCTGAGCCTCTGGGTAGACCTAGCATTGAATCTTCTGATAGTGGTGAGTATATATGTTAATTATATAAATTTTGAGCAGAATAAAGAGTTGATGCTTTTCCAGACTACTCTACTGTCACCCTTACAAGAATTTTGAGTTTTCTTGATTTTTTCAGAACTGAGGTGAGGGTGGGAGGATGTGGCTTCTCATCATCTATTGTATCCATCATCATAGCAAATAATCACAAGAGGATTGCTGCTGTCATACCATCAACACTGCATGCAAAGCTTACCATTTCCTATGTAATGAATTGTATAGCCATTCAACTTAGTGTTTAAAAGTCAGGTTCGGGCAACTGGACCAAGACCGGTCGAAAGGAGTTCAAAAATGATGGCAAACCCTTACACGACTTGACTAAACATGATCAACCCTGGAAGTGGGAAACAGCTCAGCAGAAAGCATTTGACATGCTCAAAAATAGATTTACCACCGCACCTGTGTTGACTTACCCAGATGACACAACATTATGTCACATTCAATGACTCCTGAACAGCACAATTATCATTGTGATCTTTTCAAAGCATGGGATTGGCGTGGGATGCCACAAATCAGGCCCTGAGTCAGCTGATGTTGGCTGTGTCTGAATGACCATGTGATTGTTTCCAAAAGTTGACATGTGCGGTTCCATTTCTTGATCTGAATCCAAAATCAACATCACATCAAACTGTCCTACAACTCACCCACCAGCTGCTCAAATCGCACAGAGACAATGCTGCACCCTACACTCGCTCCCCAATCCTGAACCTAGACATAACATGACATGCAATCAAAGACCTTACCAACAAAGAAGAAATGGACATATCAATATGGCCACCCAATCTCAGACAAGCTGTCCAATAACTATGCCATGCCAGTGACATGATCATTCTGGTCAAATATACTGACCTACCAGTAGATTGTACAAAGTAGTGCTGGAAATGGTGAAATGAGTGCGATGTGAAGAGGAATGCAAACTCGCCCGAGATCTATGATATAGAGTCCTTGAGGTTGTTCTGTTTGAGTCAACCATTCTTAAAACCAGAGGCCATCTTCAGTTAGTCCACCTCTTTGGAGTCTTCACACATCCTCAACTGACTCTTGTAGACTTCCGAGTCATGTCAAATAATAAAAACATTGTTTATGATGTCGATGGTTCCTTGTGATCCTTTGAGGGTGGCCAAAACGCCTCAGGTACCTTGTTGTGTAGATTATTGGGTCTGATCCAAACGACCAACTTCCTCATCATTCATGCTCAACTATGGGCAGAACTCTCAGATTGGACATGATCATCAGGACAGAAGGCAGTGCAGAACCTCAAGCAAAGGACTTTGTGGAGGCAATGGAGAAACATCAGGAGAGCGCACAAGTTGCTCTTGAGCATACGTGAGCAGATATAAAGTGGTTTCACAATCGAAAGGTTTGGCCACCACATGAGTACAAAAAAGCCTCACTTTGATCACCAGGTGCCCATATCACGTGAAGGATGTTGAAGTAAACTGATGTTGGCGGACTATCGGACTCCACTCGGGGGCTGACACCGACACTTGGAAAGATAGAAAAGAGGAGGTGGAATGCAAAGGACTTTGGTGTAAAGCTCAAGAGGTCAAAGCTGGGTCCACCAGCTATGACTGACTTGAATATTTATACAATAGGACTATTCTACATACAGGACATACAGGTGGACTACATGAGGCATTAACTACATACATTCTAAGTGATATAATGTCTACTACATAATGATATAAGGGAGTGATTAGCAATGGAATGACAGTGGTGACACCATGGTCATGTAGTGATGTCAAGGATGAGGGCTAAGGAGTAGGTCACCTGACCTTAGTCCAAATTGTCAGGTGAACAACACTGATGTGATAATGCAGACATGATAGGAGTTATCTGGTAGCATCCACCACGCTCGTGCTAGCTTTCTAATCTGCTACTCTTCTTATTCCAGTTCAATCCTTCACTTAGAATTTTTAGCCCTTGTCCTTCAATAAAGTTCAATTCAATATCAATCCCACAGGCACTATTTAGCCATGTGTCCTATTTCAAGCACCCAGTGGACCATCTGTGGTTCAACACATTGAATAACGATGCCATGGTTGATGAACTGGCGGATCGGGTGCTGGAGTATGGTGGCCGTGCGACCCATGCATGCTGCCGCGGCCTCAAGTGGAGCGATGATGATGTCCAAACATTGATATATAAGTTGATCTTCCACTATGCCACGCACTTTTACAGACATAGAAATGTGGATGGGAGTGATGGAAAGGATGGTTAGCCTTATCTCCTCAGGGAGAATCCAAGCTCCACACCACTCTTTGTCCTAGTGCTCAAGTACTTCATTTCTCAATTCGTTGATCTGACAATCTCACAGAGATGACAACTTGACGACTATGTGACCTCCATAAGTTCACCACAGCACCAGAAGCCACAACAAATATCATATGTATTGCGTCCAGAAGGCACACACATACTAGGAACAGTGAAAATTCAATCTTTACCCATTGAGTTGATTGCTCATAGTGTACACTTATTACCAAAGTTGAGATGGACAATTCCAACTAAATGAACAGATGACAATGTTTTGGATCTTTGTAATTCCTTTCTTGTCAACTCATTTGATGACATGTCTATGTACATTTATATATGATCAAGTAGTCAAGTAAATGTTTATGTTGTCTGTATGGTGTCTGTCTACTTGGAGGCTTAGGGAGAATATTCAACTTTTTTCTCTGAATTAGCTATTTAGCTACATCCTAGGTAGTGCCTTTTGTTACCCAGATCGTTGATGCATTCTCAAATATTCTTGGTGCCAGTGTTCTGAACAGATCACAGGACAACTATCTTGTGACATCATGAATTCCAGGAGAGTCTCAGGTTGTTCAGCTAGAAACATGACATAACCAGTAGTCAAACAATAGGTTTCAAGATCTCCTCCCCAGTCAGTGTCACAGTAGCCCTTTTGGCCTGTCTATCTTATTCTAGACAGACATTCTGTGTGTAGTTGAGATAGATACCTTATGATATACAATGCACGAGCAAGGTGATCTTCAGAAGGATCTTGTTGTGGAGTACCTGGTGAAGTGGAAGGGATTTGATATCACCGATGCGATGCGGCTGATGTCAGTAATGCCAAAACCGCCATCACGGACTTTCACTGGTTGAACCCATCTACTCCAAGAAAAATTTGTGGTCTCTGCTTGAGAGTTTCATGCCTTATTTCATTCCGAGAATCCTGTGTATCTGGAATCCACGCCTTAAAGAGAGGGTAGTGTTGTAAATCACCAGTCTAGTCCGACCGACCGCTCACAGTCCGGAGCACAGTCCGGCATCACTGACACTCAGGACTAGAGTACGGACATACTGACACTCAGACTAAGGTCAGGTGACCTACCCCTCAGTCCTCATCCTCAATATCACTACATCACTATGGTGTCACCACTGTCATTCCATTACTAGCCACTCCCTTATATCATTATTGCTGCAATGAGGTTCACTGCTGCCCATTCATTTTAGTTGTCTAGGTCATTGCCAAAGGTGCCATTGACCTGTTTCTCATTGAATATACTTTGTAACAATGTCATTCCACATGATTGGTGAGTTTTGAGCTTTGGAGCTGACAGTGGTAGTGCTAGCTAATAAGGTGGATGGTAGAAAGATGTGGCAGAAACTGGCTCATAAGCCAACTGCCTTTCTGGTCATCAGCTGGAACTGATGCTTTTCAACTTTGAACTTTCCATCTATTATTGGCCAAGGTATGCAATAGCAGGAGATCACGAAACAAAGTGGCTTTGATCAATATCAGCATAGAACATTGACCAAGTCTTATGTCTATTTGGAGTTTGTTTGGGTTATTGTAGGTTCTTTAACAGCCTGAAGCATTCCCTAAGCTCATGCATCATGCATGCTCAAAGTGCCAGCATTGGTTCAGACATAAGTTTGGCCTAATGGAAATCCATGTTAGAGCATGCACTCAGACATTTTGAAATGGCTCCAATGTCCCTGGTCGCAATTCAGGTAAATATAGACTAGTTTCCCACATACCAACCTTCCACTCTCCTCTGTCAATTCCCTTACCAACCTGGATAATTTTCTTATACTATGGCATACAGTATCTTTAAAATAGTTCCTATCTTCCCTCCCCCCAGTCTCCAGCCACTCATGCAAAACGACCCTGATGACAACTGGTCCAAGATTGTTCTTTGAACTTCTCCTTGCATCATGCTGTGGTATAGGGGATCAATAGCATGTAGAATATCAAGGAACGTGACCACATGCTTACTCACATCAACAAATACTACCAAGTCTAGACAATATCTACACTTTTCATTATTGCTTATGTAATACTGATTAGATATAGATATGAGCTGAATATTTTGATGTCCATTTTCTGCCGTACTAAGCATATAGTAGCCCATATACCAGGCCCTGATTATTCAACAAAACCCTCTGAACTCCCTGGACGGGAACCCCTATTGCCAGCCCTGACAACCTACTCACCAATACCCCTTTGGCAGACTTGTTGTCTCCACACAGTAGTGATGGCTATACTGAGTGTAACCGAAATTCCTGGCATCTATATTTGTAAATATATCTATGTAATTCTGTCTACATCCAGTAAAGATATGCCCAATCTGGAGTTGTATATCATTTTGGAGGAGACTTTTTGAAAATATCTTATAACTCAGTCAAATAAAATCATAAAAATAAGCAAAAATTAGGGTAAAACAAGATAATAGTGGGCATAAAGGCAAGTTGGCATAATAAATGCAAATTCCTTGGCAAAATGAGCATTTCAAATATAGTGTTAATTTATCCTGCCTATTGGAAGGAGATGTTATTCTATAGCAAGTTTTTGATTTTTTCAAAGCTGATTTCATGTGAAAGCCTGTCTATGTGATTTAATGTTGTATTTAAATACCATATCAAGTAAGTCTAACTGAAGGAAAGCTGTAGTGGGACTCAGATGAAGCATGTCTTTGACCTGTGATGGCATGCTCTATGCTGTTCATACAACAATCCAGGTACTCGATGTAGCTCAAAGAGAGCTGCAGCTTCATCGATGGTCATCCGATGATGTGGCTTGGTGGCGAGATGAATGGCAGTTTTATCAGATACCAATGTGCATCTTGGGTGTGGTGTGTTAGGGTAAGGTGTCCATAGTGAGTGACTTGGCAACCTTGAAATAATCCACTATCTTGCATGTCAGTTGGTAATGTATAGCGTCAGACTCCTCTCATTCAGGATCTTTGTGGGAGGCAATTGAGGTTGCCAAATTTAATTTAAAACATCTTTCAGAATGGTCCAGGTATGGCGCAATTTGGATGTAGTAATTTTGATTGTTTCTGCATAGTTCTTGATCTCAATCACATGCACATAGTCGGTGACGTCGGTGGACCACTGCATGGGAGCACCCAAGGCATGTACAGAGGGATGACATGTTGTATGAGTTCTAGTTTCGGGATTCAGAAATGCTCGGAACAGGCACTAGCGGTCAAGATCACATGTTTGTGGGTATGAAACAGAGCCAATGCACCATTGAGTTTGGCCAATGCATGTTCATCCGACAGTCCAAAATCGCACGGATAGCTACAAGGAAACGGAGAGGCACTGCACCAGCAATGACAAAAATAATATACCGTTGAATAGCCTGGTGATCCCGAGCAGTTACCTGTTTGACCTTCTATGCCAGGGCCTAGAATGCCTGGGTTGCTCCTGAACTCCTCGAATGCACTCAGAAATAATCTGGGATATAAGAGAACATTGAACACACTTGTTGCACTGACCCTATGCTAACCGGTTCACCTGCAGAGTAGCCACAGTTTCCAAATGATCACAGCTGAGATTTTTTGCTTGGTTGGACACCCACTTGGGATTTGGACCAGCGGCACTTTGTTGGTGTGGAGAGAAAAGAGTCTGGGATAACTAATGTTTGATTGATGTAATTTGGATAGCTTGAATCTGTTTGTTGAATTCTGCGCATACTAGTCATGGTAGTAGCACAATTGAGTGATTTCAAAGGAAGAAAACAATGTCTTGATGGGGTGGAAAGATGGATCATCATGTGAGAGGAAGGAGGGTTTAGCCTGGGCATGCTCATAGTTGGCGGAAATGACACAATTGAAATGGGAGGAGGAAGCTGACTTGGACATTGTGTCTGGCACACGATGTGAAGTTGGTGTTTTGGCCTGAGTACAAATTCTTTTCATTAGCTCGGGTTACCGGGTGTAAACATTCACATGTATTTATCACAACAGAATTCAACATGCATTCATCAAAACTACAAGAACTGCGAGATTCAAGACAGTAACGACACAGAGAGTAAGGCCAGTTGTACTGAAAACGCCATTGGGAAATCAACCACCAACCCCAACTTGAAGTCCCATAAGATGACACATCGTCTCCGCCTGCTTATTGTCAGATTTCCTCTCCTTCCTCTTGAAGGTGTTTGTGGCAGGGCATAGATAGCACCTTGACCCTTATTCATCATTCTAGCAGTATTGCTTCAAGACTTGCTAAGCATTTGGGGTTTCACCTCTACACCACATGGCCAGAGACCTGAGGTGGGCAAGCAATTTGAGGTGGATAATGATGAAACACCAAGGCTGTGGTTTGGAAGAAATGTTGTGTGTCCAAAGGCAAGGGATGTTTTGATTGAGCATTTCTGCCCTGTCACACAAGCTGCCATTGGTTTGGATTGGTGGGTAGGTAAGCAGAAGGTCAGTTGTGATCTTCGACATCCACCATTTCAAGATGTCTTTGAAGATTTGATGGGTAATTCGTGGAGACTAGTAGAGGTTATTCTTGGAGATCTTCATGGTAGTCATTTCAAGAGACAAGCATGGGAGCCAGATGCTTGAAATATTGGGAAAGCTCATTTCTCAAGATGCAGTGTAGTCCAGTCCAAGTCAGTCTCTTCGGTCAGAGTGACACATTTGGTGGTCGTGAACTTCACAGCAACTGATTCAAGTTGCTGTGCATGTTGCATAGCAACAGTGGTGGTGGCACCCTCTCCAGAGCATCCACACGATTCAGCAAGAGGTTTCAGGGCCTTCCTTTGTGGATACTTAACACCCTGAGCATTTTCTGGCCCCTTTAGAGAAGGTGGTGAGAGCCTCAGACTGAGGGAATGAGAGGAGAGTTGAGTCAAATTTTTCGTCCCTGCTCCAGGGTCACAATGGTTATTCTAGAGACCCTGACGAGTCAGCAAATTGTTTAAATATCAAAGCACTAACTTATACTCCAGACTCAGAACCGTTTTTGTGGGGAGAAGGATAGTAAGCAAGAACATGACCTCCTTCCTCCATAGGAGTCATGACCTGAAAAAGTAGTTGACATTGATTTTGCTGCCTAGTAGTCATCTGAAGTTGACTGTTGACACTGGTCTGAAGTTGGGACTCTGGAGCTCAGTGAACCTATGTCAACAACTGAGTAGTAAATCAACGACTCACTGTGGGAGTTAGTCACAGTGTTGGCACTTCTCAAGAGTGCGTCAGAGAGACTGCCAGAAATATTTGACAGATACTCGGAAGGGCTAGGATCCCTTATCGGATCAACTTGGACTTCTTATTTTTCAAAGAACACCACTCAAGTTCCCTGACAATGCCAGCTGAAATTGGTCATGGTACAATCTGAGAACAATTGTAAGTATTTCTAGAGTTGGAACTTACATATCAGAGTCAGATAATCCGATGAGAGCTGGTGTTGATTTTCTGACCGGGTCTTCGAAATGGTCACAAGCTGGCTTCCACAGCTAGCCAAATTGAACCGAGCTGTTGAATTAGGTGATAGATGATGCTGTCACTGAGTGAGCTGAATCAAGGCTAAGCCAACCAAATTGATTACTGGTTAGCTGAGCCGTGGCAACACAAGCACTGCCACTGCAGGGGACAGGGGTGGGTAGAAGTGATATTGGTGGTTTGCATTTGTGAGTGCATTCGTCATTTAGAATGGAAGCATGTGTTTTTTACATAACAAGCTTTGTGAACAGCCTTTGGCCAGACGGGTGTGTTTGAACTGTGATATGCATGTCGACGAGGACAATTGGTAGCAAAGGAACATGATGGATTGGATCTAGATGTATCGGGAAAAGCAAACCATTTGCAGGGCCTTCATGCTCAAACTGACAGGAAGAAATCTTATTATATAAGTGGATATCATTGCTGACACTATTTGTCCTAGGCTGGCCTTGATGTGCTTGCTATAAGCTCTACTTCTACTGCCATTGAAACATCTTTCTTGAAGCCTCCAGCAGTACAAACTCTAGTTGATCAGCTTTCCATCAGCAAATATATGCTCATTCTTCTAGCACAGTGGGCTCAGCGACTGGCAGTACTAGTTGCACTCCTCTGGCCACTGTCTCTCTCAAATTGTGTGGTCACAAAACCCATTCTGATGGAGTTTCTCACATCAAAGGCGAGCTTGAGAAGATCACTGCCATGGCAAAGGATGCTAAGCTCCGTGCAGATTCCGCTTAGTGTTTAAAAATCCAGTTTGGTTTGGTCTTTTGCTCTTTTTGGGCAAGACTGAACCATAACCAGTCTTGGGAATTTCCTGAAATACAAAAAACCAATTTTTATGCTCCAAAAATAGAACTCATTTTCAGCTTTCTACCACTATTGTTTCTATGTAAAGACACGTGACGGAGATAGAGATTTGATACAATATGGCTCTTTAGACGGCTAGAAAGATCAATCAGAATGCAGTCCGCAAGTGATTGGCAGGCTTAGCAGTGGCTGAGCCAATAATAATGTACATTAGCTGATATGCGGGTGCGCTCTGACCAATCTAGACCTTCAAATCTATAATCTATATATTGTCATAAACATCCTCAAATAAAATTGTAAAAATATGCAAAAATCTGGGATAATCCTGGTATGTACTACAAAATAGAAATGGGGGCTACCCCAAAAGACTGGTTAAGACCAGTTCTTTCGGTCTTTTGAGTTTTTGCTTCAGTTAAAAACCGGTTTTTCATTGGTCTTAGGACTGGACAAATCACTAATTCTGCTGATGCCCATCGAACTTGTCATGCTGTTGCCAAGATGAACTCAGGACAAGGAGACCACACTTCAGCATGAGGAATTAGCCCTCTGGCAAGTGAATGCTGAGGCGGAATTCCAGCATCAAGGTTCAGAAGTCGAAGCTGCAGATAAAACCAGAGAAGATGCAGCAGCGCAAAGGCCAGAACATGGTGCCAGCCATGGCAGTGCCTTCTTCATCATCAGACTCAAACCCAGAGTGAAGATGACTTCTATGCTGTGGCTCCTTTTCCCCTCTGTTCACCATGACTGACCATTATTCCTGCTAATTCTTCACATTCCAAGGTGTGTGAAGAGCTGTTTCATCAAGTCTGCATGAAAAGCTTGCCCAGGTTTCAGGTACATCTACGATCACCAGAGCCAACCGATGGCCAGGCTCTGTTGTTGGCTCGATACCAAGACTTTCCTCGATGGTGCATATTTTGGAGGATTAAACAACACTGAATCCAGTATAGTGCCATCTGTGTATCCTGTTTGTTCCGCATCTTCAAATGCAGTTCCTTCAAAGATTGGAAGCGCCCCTTCAATCCAGCAAATGCATGTTCAAACAAGAACATATAACATGGTGATATGATTGGTTAACCACTTGTGTGTGTCAGTACATGTGCTACTAACCTTCGAGAGATATTTTTTGTAGATGTTCTTCTCCTGGGACAACAGTGTTGTCTTTGTTGATTTAAATAGAACCATACACCACAGCTATCATAGGCAAGAGTGGGGGGTATGGGTAAAGGATACATAGGGGCATGGGTATGGATACAGTTAAAATTATAATTTGTGAAGTCAATGTGATAGAAGCAGAGGGAGGAGAGTGGTAAGTAGGGTCGACATTCTCTAAATGTTCCTCATCATCACTGGTCACTGAGACTGAATTGTGGACCTCCTCAATGGTGTCTACTGCTGCTTCTATTTCCTTTGCTCCTAGAGGGGTGATAGAGAGGGAGAGGGAACTAGGGAGGCAAGAACTTCAGCTGGGAAAGGGATAATTGCTTGTGGGCTGACTGCTTCTACTTCTACAGGGATATGAACTTGAAGAGGAGGGTGAGGAAGACCAGGGGGAGAGGGGGGAATGGTCAGAGAGGGCAAGTAGATAGTTATTTCAGCCAGAAAGCGATTCAGTGACAAACTCACTCATCTTGAGTAGGAGGTGTTTGTCAATGGCTCTATGGGTGGCGATGATTTGGGAGGAGAGGTATGGTTAGAAGAAATTCCTTTAAAGTGAGAAGCATGGGTGAAAGCATTATAGACAGACTGGATAATTGTGACAGTCTGTGCTCTGGACACTCTAGCCAGTTAGGTACCTTGCTAGAGGAGCTGGGGGAGCTAGAGCCCTGTCCCAACCTGTCTCAGACTGGTCAGGTTTGCCCAGTTCGGGGTGAGTTTGCTGATTAGTAGATCTGGTGTGATGCCAACCATCTGCCAAACTATGCGCAAATGCAGCATATTTCCAGACTGTGGGTAACATTTCCTAGTGCTGATCACTCGCTCACATTGGCCAGTTACCCGATG